>QLTV01001682.1:3093455-3139581 GCA_003457575.1 Thermophis baileyi
GGTCGCGGCGGCGGCGGGGGGGTTGCAGGGGGGTCGTGCCATTAGAAAGGTTGAGAACCACTGGTATAGGGTCTCCTGCTTGAGCAGGAGGCTGGACTAGAAGACCTCCAAGGTCCCTTCCGACTCTGTTATTCTGTTATCTGATCGCTTCCCTCCCTCTCTCTACCAAACCGCTTTCTCCGAAAAGACGGCGGAGACAGCTTCAAATGCTGCTATTGAGCATGTGCGGCTAAATGGAGCATGCTCACTTTCTCCCAGGAACGGAGGTCGAACAAGGAACATCGATGGTTGACGAAAAAAGACATGGAAGGTAGAAAAAGTCGCTGCAATTGGAAGGGGCTTCCCTTCACCTTTACTCTGGGCTTTATCCTCGCATTAGCCCCGCCGATCGCCCAGAGCCGGACTCTCCGCTTCGTTACTTTGGTGAGCAGCCAACAAACCTGGCGGGAGGGGGCTAAGTGGAGGGGCCGGCGGGCAATCCTTTGGTTCAGGTGACACGTCCCGAGGGTTTTTTGTTGTTGTTGTTTTTTAAGAAAAAAGGGAAGGGGACAAATCTGTGAGCTGCCAAGAAGTTAACCGTGAGATCCGTTTTAAAAGCCTGGCGTGAAAAACCCTGAGATCCCTTTTAAAAGCCAGTTGCGGCGACTTTTTGTTAACCTGGTAGAAAAACAATGCCGCCGCCGCCGCCGCCGCCGCCTTGCCCAGCCACTTTTATGGCATCGGGACCGTGCATTGGGTGGCGTCCTGCCTTTTCCTTGCAGGTTGCTGGTCTGAGTGGAGGTGAAATCTTCGCGTATTGTTGCCATCCAAACGTTGCCATTCTCCGCATTTTGCTTATTGCGGGAGCGTTGGAAGGGGAGAATCCAGCGAGGCGGGACAGGCTGGTCGCCCGGTACGGCTATCCCGGCTAGTAACAGCAGTCCCCCGCACCTTTCGAGCTAAATAATGTTTCCCCAAACCTAAATTAGAACTGCCACAAGCATGTGAATGGGCTACACAGAATACATGTATTTCTGATTTCCTCCAGTTGTATCGGCATGGAGATCGCTCTCCCGTGAAGGCATATCCCCGAGATCCTTATCAGGAAAGCGCCTGGCCCCAAGGATTTGGACAGCTGTCTCAGGTGGGACTCCCAAAATAAATTGTCGGTGGGAACTTTAAAAATCAAGGGAACTACCGGTACTTTTTTGAAGCGAGGAATGAAGAACAACTGCCCTGTCAACAAGTGTCACTCAAGCACTTTTAGCAACAGTTTAACATTTCCTGTTTTGTTCTTTTTCCTCCCTCTCCCTTCTGGAGTGCTATTTTTATACAACTTTCCTACTTTGTTATCCCAGGAAGCAGTAGTATCACTTAAAATCCAAGGAGATGATCAGTTGTTATAATGAACTATTAAGTTTATTTTATTGTAAGAACAACCAAAAATTTAAAAAGAAGAAAGAGGACAGAAAATAGATCTTTGAAGGAGAGGGGTTGTTCTCTCCATTTCAGGAAGTTGTTTTTTCTACATTTCCTCCACTGAAAACATTTGAGCTGTAAAACATTTTTTTTTACTTTGTGCTGTTTTGTAAACTAGCAGTTAAGACCTGCTTAACTGTTAATTTGTCCATGTTGATATGAATAGGAAGGGATGCAGCAACAGTGGGACCTTGGCCAAGCTCTTCGTAGGCGTTACGATGGATTCCTGAATGCGTCATACAATAGGCAAGAGGTTGGTGCACTCCATATGATAGCGGTAACAGTACAACTTATTCTCCTTGTTCCTTCTGTGCATTTTGCATAATATTGCTTTACCCCAATAGGGAAGAGGTATGTGTAGTAATTTTATTTTCTGGTTTAATCTGTTGCATAATCTTACATTATATTGGAGAAAGGCATTGAGTGATGTGTCACAAGGAAGAGGGCTAAGTCAATATTTGTATAAATGTCTCAGATGAAGAGACGAAGATAAGGCTTATCCGTCTTAAATGTGATATAATATCGGGTAGGACAGTTAATATCCTAAAACAGGGGTGTCAAACTGGCAGCCCGCGGGCCGGATGCGTTACACACAGGCCACGCCCACCCCAGCTCCACAAAGGCAAAAAAACATCATGATATGTCATGTGACATCAAGTTTGACACCCTTGCCCTAGAACATGGCAACTTTAAGACTTGTGGACTTTAACTCCCAGAATTCCCCAGCCAGTATGAAGTCCACGTGTCTTAAAGTTGCCAAGATTGGAAACCCTTGCCTTAGAGGACAGAAATAAAATTCAAAATAATCTGGATAATCTAAAGAAATGAGCTGAAAGTACAAGTATATAGTTCTGTTCAGCAGTTCAGCGGTTCAAATCTCACCGGCTCAAGGTTGACTCAGCCTTCCATCCTTCCGAGGTGGGTAAAATGAGGACCCAGATTGTTGGGGGCAATATGCTGACTCTGTGAACCGCTTAGAGAGTGCTGTAAAGCACTGTAAAGCGGTATATAAGTCTAAGTGCTATTGCTATTGCTATTCTTGACTTATGAAACAGAAATGAAATGAACACATAACACAGTGGAAGATATCTAGCTTTGGTAATAATGGGAAAAAAGTTTGGAAAAGTAGATGATTGAAAACTGAGTTTAATCTAGCAGTGGGATGTGGATGCAAAAATTGGAAATCCAATATAGGTTTCATCAATATGAATGTAATGTCCAATTACATGACCTAATCATTCCACATTATTCTGTTTTAATCTGACCTTACCTTGAATCCTGAGTCGAGTTTCAGGCGCCACTTTAAGAAGTAATCAGTGAAATCATAACAGGTTCATGAAGACCAATGAGGATGGTCAAGATTAGAAACTAAGTGCAACAAAGAAAGATTAAAGTGGGTATTTGCCTTGAGAAAAGATGGCTGAAAGGAGATACAGCATTTTTCAGATAACTGAAGGAATGTCAGATAGAGAGAAAGTGGTTAAGATGTGTTCTCTCTCATCCTAATATGCAAGACATAGAGTAACTGATTGAATTTTTAGGAAAGCAGGTTCCAATTGAATGTTTAAAAACAGTTTTTAATAATGACAATGGATCAATTACTCAGAGAGAGCTCCCCTTCATTAGTTGTGTTAGGCAGATCACAGATGGTCATCTGTTGGCATGCTTTAATTAAGATTCTTGCACTGAGCAGGGGATTGCATTCAAAGGATTCAGTGTCCCTTTCTAATTCCATAACTATTAACCAATTATTGTTTATTCAGTATAGTTCAGAAACATTTAATTTAGATTGCTTGGACCATCAAAGAGTAATTCCCTTTTCAAAGAACTGTTTGTTTATAACACACATATCTGGACGATCTGTTCACCTGACATCTATTAGAGCTGAGGTGGCGCAGTGGTTAGAGTGCAGTACTGCAGGCTACTTCAGCTGACTGCTAGCTGCAGTTCGGCAGTTCAAATCTCACCGGCTCAAGGTTGACTCAGCCTTCCATCCTTCCGAGGTGGGTAAAATGAGGACCCAGATTGTTGGGGGCAATATGCTGAGTCTGTGAACCGCTTAGAGAGGGCTGTAAAGCACTGTAAAGCAGTATATAAGTCTAAGTGCTATTGCTATTGCTATTCACTTATGGCACAATGTGTTCTGGTCAAGAACAACATTGTTTTGTAGGATTCATTCACAAATATGTGGACATGCCTGAAGAAAAATTCCTATTTCTATGGACAGCCCATAAGTTTACAATTCAGGGAAATCTATAGACTGTACAAGCGGAAAAAGTAATTAAATGACCATCCTTGTTTCTGAAAAAGAGCTCTCGGGGTATTTTTTTAGCTACTACACATGTATCAAAGAGTCTTGATTGGTCTCTGAAATTGGAAGCTATCTGGACCAAAACCACAATTGCTCCTAAAAGTCCTTTTCCTGAGATACACACAGTAGTTTTGACTCCTCAATGAAGTTTGTTGGCATTATTTCTATCTAGCTTTAGGTTTTATGTTCTGCTACACTCAATGACTGTACTTTACCTTACAAATTCTTTACTTTCCATGATCACTAGGAGAGATGGAAACCTAGATCACCATCTAGCACAGTGTTGGCGAACCTTTTTGGCACCGAGTGCCAAAATGGGAGCGCGCGTGCGCGTGCGAGGGAGCTCTGGGAACCGGAAGAGTAGCTCCCTGGCACGCATGCACGTGCCGGGAAGCTGAGCTTCCAGTTTCCGGCATGCGCGCTGGTCACCTGGTCTTCTGGTTTCTGGCACGCATGCATGTGCGAAGACCAGCTGGCTGGTGCACATGCGCACACCGGAAACCGGAAGCTCAGCTTCCCGGTGCGCCATGCGCACCAGGGCGCTGTTCTTCCAGTTTCCGGTGCTCCTGTGCACATGAAGACCAGCTGGCCGGCACACGTGCACACCAGAACCCGGAAGAGCAACGGGCGACGGCTGCCGTGCCCGGAGAGATGGCTCTGCATGCAACTTCCGGCACACGTGCCATAGCTTCGCCATCACGGACCTAGCAGCCCTGAAAGAAATATTCTGTTTTCTTCTTTTCTTCTTCCCAATAATCCTGTTCAGAATTATGCTCTAGCAGGAACTTAATCATCTGAAGCATTACCCGAAAGACATTGGAAGCTTCATAGCTTCTCCCTGTCCCAACCTTGTTGCTCTAGATTATAGCAAACTCTTATGCAAGGTTTGTATAAGAAAAAAAAGGGGGGGGAAACTACCCTAGACTCGCATCCATAGCAGCCCTTTTTAGTGCATGATGAATAATGGTGGGAGAGATTGCACACTTGGGGTACTGCACTTTGAACCATAGCTCTTGGGTTGAAAATGTTGCCAGCTCAAGATTTGCGGTCTTGATTAAAATAGACTTCCTATACTTGTTCTTAGAGAGCCTGAGTATAGTAATGACAGTGACACTAAGGTAATTCACTTCTATTTGGCTTTTTTCTCTGGCAGATCTTTGTTCGAAGTACAGATTTTGATCGAACCTTGATGAGTGCCGAGGCAAATCTGGCAGGCCTGTATCCTCCAAAAGGGCAGCAAGTGTTTAATCCCAATATTACTTGGCAGCCTATTCCTGTACACACTGTACCTGACCACATGGAGAAGGTGAGTCACTTTAACACTTTAAATGTTGGAAGATTAGGTCCGTCTCTGTCAAAATATCTCTCTTCAGTACTTTTCTTTTCTACTACCTTGAGCTCCACTCTTCTGCTTTTTTACTTTAATTCCCAGCTGTTATAGGAGAGCTGTGAGGTGCAGTGGAATCTGATAAACTGCTATTCACAAAAGCTTATGTCTTATTATAAAACCTTGTCGGTCTTAAAGGGGCTATGAGACTCTTTGATTTTTAATTGCCAGAGATTTCTTAGCCAAAACAAATAGGTAGCTCCTAGAGAAGCAGATTGTCATGAAATTAGTGATCATAAAGAGGGATTTGTGCTCAAATTACCATTTTTAATCTAATATCAATGTTGCCTCTTTCCAGCTCTTGCGGTTTCCATTATCTTCCTGTCCCCGTTATGAACAGCTGCTAAATGAGACCAGGCAGACGCCAGAGTATGTAAATATGACCGTCCAGAATATGGTACATTGCTTTCTATGTATTTTTATACATCGTATATTTTGTTTTCTTTATATAATTATTGGGATCATGGAAAGAAAGACTTTTTTTTTTCTACAGGAATTCTTGAAAATGGTGGCAAACATGACAGGAATTCAGGATGTTTCCCTTGAATCTGTCTGGAGTGTGCATGATGCACTCTTCTGTGAGGTATGTTTTGTGTTGTAAGTTGGTCATTTGCTTTTGGTGCTTGTTAAAATTATTACCTTAGTAATGTTTGAAACTACCTATGCTCTTACTCAAGGGCTACTTAAAGTAGATAGTACAGATTCATGGAGAATGTTCATGACATGATTGTACTGCGCAGAAATACTTCTGTTATTACTCAAATTGTTATTATTGTTATACCATGCATATAATCACCATCTAATAAGAAAGGTTTCTAATATGTGACTTGGTTACTGAAAGTGGATGCACTTTCTCTCTGAAGAGTACATATGTATTTATTATTGATCCCCCTTCAGACAAACTACTCTGAAGAGTTAAGAGACCCTCCAATATGGGTAGTGCAATCAAAAACACACACTACTACCCTCCTCTTTTCTGAATAGCAGCTTCTGTTCTATCAGAAGACCTGCAAACTGACCACAGAAAGAAACCAGAATTACATATCAGTACATTGTTCCAAACCTCTAGCACAGCCTTTCACTATCTGGTAAACTTCTAATGTGGATTTTAATAACATCTATGGTAGAAATGATAAAGGCTGGGATGACTGAGGTCCAGAATAAGAAAGGCTTCCCTATCCAAATTGTATTCCTGTAAAACCTCTGTGTATTCTTCTTCCATAAAATAGAATTATTTCCATTCCTGTAGGCTGATCAAACTGTTGCGATATAGACAAACCCTATTCTCCATATTCTTACTGACAGGTATATTGTCTAACATTAGTGTCTGTCATTAACGTAGAAAGAGGTCTCACTCACACACAGACCCCGATCTGTGCAACAGAAAAAAAAATCCTCATGCAAACATACATCAGATTGTATCAGATATGGGGACATCTTAGTCACATCGCTTTACACACCACCAGATATGACTTTTGATTTCATGGAGCTGGTAATATAGAAAAGATCCAAATTCTGGTTGATGATCTTAACAGTGATAACGATAACTGGAAACATTACTTCATAAATTAGAATGATAAACTGATGAAAATCTAGGTTGAATCTGATACATGATTTTAAACTGACAGGTTCCTTTAACATGACTAATAGAAATGAAGTTACAGTCTACATTTGATATTTGTCAGCAGTAATATTGTATCATATTACGTTTTAACCTTAAACTCAATTCCATATTCTCAACATCACACTGCTGCTCATGTTTACATAATAATTTGAGGGAAGCCAATTCAAACATTTTACTTCAACGACTTCTCGGTAGTACCTGTGACCCAACACACATGCTGCTATAGAATATATATATAATCTGACATATTATTTCAAACAATGTTAAGCCCTTTTAAATACTTAAAATGGCTACCAAAATAATTTTCCTGCTCCAAAAATAGTAGGTATGTTGTCAAATATAAATTTTCAGTCAACATGAAAGAAACTTTTCAGACTTGGAAATCTATAAACCTGTGTAAAAACACCTCAACATTAAATCATTTGAATATTGGGGCTATTATTAGTATTTTGATGAAAAATGTGTTACTATTTAATAATTACTAAATGATGTTGGTTTTGTACATTCTTCTTCCAAAATTGTATTAAGCTGCAAACAGTCTCTGTATGACAGTTCTGAGATTTTAGGAATATTTACATTCATTCTCCAAAGGGCAAACAACCTTTTTCTTGTGTCTTTCTAGACAAGGCACAAAATGCATCTTCCAGCATGGGTAACTCCTGTGGTGATGGCCAAACTGAAGGAGTTAAAAGATTTCAGTTTTAATGTCCTTTTTGGCATCCATAGACAAGTGGAGAAAGCTCGTCTGCAGGGCGGTAAGTAAAGAGGAAATGTTTATTCAAGTAATAAATGGGGAGTGTCTGTAAGAGATTATGATCTAGACTTTTTTTCTTACTATAGGAGTTCTTTTGTCTCAAATAAGGAAGAATCTTACCTTAGCTACAAAAGACTCAGCACCTCACCATCTCAAAATGCTTATGTACTCAGCGGTAAGTTTGGTGTGTTGAGTCAGCTACCCAGTTTCCTGATCTTATCCTCCCTCGTCATTGCAAAGAACAGATCCAGATACTGTCAGCGTCTCCCCTTCTGTAATACCCTATGACAGCGGTCCCCAACCTTTTGGGCACCAGGGACCGGTTCCATGGAGAGAGGCTTTTCTGAGGACCGAAGGGGGGCATGGTTTTGTGTGCTGTCTACATTCCACGTATTAACAGAACAGAACAGAATAATAGAGTTGGAAGGGACCTTGGAGATTTTC
Organism: Thermophis baileyi; assembly: GCA_003457575.1. Lineage (NCBI taxonomy): Eukaryota > Metazoa > Chordata > Lepidosauria > Squamata > Dipsadidae > Thermophis > Thermophis baileyi. The sequence goes on from QLTV01001682.1 coordinate 3,101,434, forward strand.
TAATCCAACCCCCTGCTTAGGCAGGAAACCCTACACCAGTTTCTGGCATGCCACAGCCCGGTCCCGATCCATGGACCGGGGGTTGGGGAATCCTGCACTCCGAAATACTCTTCATTGTAAGAATAAATGCTAACTATTAATCTACGTTCTAGAATCCCTTTTGTTTTCATCCCACTGTAGTTCAAGAAATTCTTCACTTAGAAAATGTGTTTTAGATCAGGGGTCTCCAACCTTGGCAACTTTATGACTTGTGGACTTCAACTCCCAGAATTCCTCAGCCAGCTGGCTGAGGAATTCTGGGAGTTGAAGTCCACAAGTCTTAAAGTTGCCAAGGTTGGAGACCTCTGTTTTAGATTGTCTTCTATGCACACTAAGGGGAAGATTCACATATTTCTTCTTTCCTCAGCATGACACCACTCTTGCGGCATTGCAGACAGCTCTGAATGTTTACAATGGGAAGCAACCTCCCTATGCTTCATGTCATATATTTGAACTGTACCAAGATGACGACGGGTGAGGGCTTTGCTCAGTATATCAAAGGGATATAAGGACTCAAAGGCAACTGTGTGCTGAACTTTTAATGTTCAGAATATACTCAGAAAAGAAAAAATGAGTTTAAAAAAGAATTACAATCTTCAGAGCAATCCATAGAGTAATTACCTTTTCCAATCTGTTGAAAACAATTGTTTTCAAATCATGCTAATTAGCTTTGATGTGGATATGAGATAATAGCCGTAAACATATGCAAATACTTTGATACAGTTGTGGACACAATATTTAAGAACGAACCCTTTCCACTTGTTATTGCCTTGACGTGATAGCTTGTGATCTGATACAAAAAATATACCAGAGAAATAGCTAAGTTGCATAAGGACAGTGCTCCCAAACCAGAGGGGGGGGGGGACACGGTCTAACATTTTTAGATTTCTAGTATTACAGAAAGGAGATTGGGCTGGATAGAAGTTGCATGCTTCAGTGCTTGGTTCCCATAGGAAAATGTGATATAAAACAGCTGACGGGACCATTAATACCCGTTTCTCTCATATGTCTCGCTTCCAGTAACTTTACAGTGGAGATGTTCTTTCGGAATGAGAGTCAGAAGGAGCCTTATGTATTGCAGCTTCCCGGCTGTAAACAGCGCTGTCCCCTGCCACAATTCCTGCAACTTACAGAGCCAGTTATTTCACAGGACTGGAAACAGGAATGTCAGATAAGAAGCACATGGAACGACACAGGTGAGTGAGGCCGGATGAATCCGAAGGAAGATTCATGTAAGAAGATTAAACCCATTATAAATCAGGATGGTTTTTGTTCCACTCTTTTGCAGAACTTATTGTGACTTTGGCTGTCTGTGGATCTCTCCTGTTGTTACTTACCGTTCTGTTCCTGACAGTACTCTTCCGTGCGAAGTCCCAGTCTCTTGGCTACAGCCACCTTTCCAATGAAGGAGAGGAGCAGCCTTGACAATTGCTTCAGCCCCTCCTGAGGCAGCAAGAGGAAATGGAGCTGATCTCAGGGACAAATGGGGCCTCATTCAATGACTAAACATCTTACGGATTTTGATTTTTGGAGCAGAAGAGTTGACCGTGGAGCTGTTGCAACTAACAGACACATTCTATCTAACACAGCATAATGCAGTTAGTTGCTAGGAGTAAAATGCCAACATGGCCTTAGATTGCTATTTCTCAGTGCGTGACTAGTTCAGCAAGGAGGTTATGCTTTTCTTTCTCTGAACTCAATATCCTGTCTTAATTGTTTAAAAATGGCACAGAAAAGTGGCCCGCTGCTCCTTAAAAAGCCTTCAGTCTAGTAGCTGCCACTTGTACCTGTCTTCTACACTGTGACAGCGGCATGATGCTAAACCAGCAATAACCAACTGCTTCCACTGAGTCAGTAATTCAGAACAAACAATGGTTTCTATCGTAGAAAACAGCCATAGGAAGAAATTTTAAATTCACTCAACAGAAATTGCCATAATGGGATTCACTTCCAGGTCAACACACACCGAATTGTGCTATAGGTACTTTACTCAGTCTTTAGATACTCAAAAGATAGGACAAGTGACATTAGATTCCTCCCTGCCCTCTGTAACAGGAAAGGGGTTGATCAAATGTATGTATTCAAGCCATTATTTACATACCTATGATCCATCATGCACAGTATTCTGGACAAGAAGAACGTTAAAAGAACATGTGCTTTAAGACACATGCTTAAACATTCAAAGGTCTTTTTCAAATATCTGTGGTAGAAATATTTATGTCTCTGGTTTTACATTCCTAAACTTCATTTTGAAACATGCTGCTGAAGTTAAAGACCAGATAACTTTTAACTTAGCAGGTTCTATTGTTATGTAATATACAGGGTCCTATATATTTGGGAGATCAGCAGCTCCCAAATCTCCCCTAGTGCCCATTCCATTCCACTGGTGCTGGTGCCACATATTTTCTCTTGGCTCTTGCTTAAACCCTTTATCTTTTGGCCTGGTTTTTTTCTCTTTGGCCTTCACTGATTGCGCTTCACCTCAAATTGTATATTCCTACTTTACACAATGCAATGCAGCATAGATGTCTTTCTTATTCCTCTCCATGAAGAGAAAAATATTACACGTACTACCTCATCAAAAATATTATATATGGCATATAAAAATCACAAGGCTATAATTTCAAATATTCACCTACAAGACATAGCCAATTTCTTAACTTTAATCAAAGTATTAGTTCACATTTCAGAGAAAATAGTACTTTCCTTAGATCTGAATTCTATAGGATCCGAAGTGCTCCTGAAGATGTGCAATGTATTTCCTTCATCCCTGAACAGTGGAATCTGAAGATAGGAATCCATAGTATAATTGCCACATAGTCCAGAAAACCAGCACTTTTTAAATTACCCCCCCTCAAAAAAATCCCCAAACCCCTAATTTATTGCTCCAAGTTTCCTAACAAGTTCCATAAAAATCCTCTTTTATATTTCTCTACAGGACAATTTTCTACCATATGGATAGTCTTTTTTTTTATCTTCAACTGGAGCACAGCCCATCAATTAGTTTGCAATATCAGGACTAAATGCTAAGAACACCTCCCACCCCACCCTTAAAAAAATCCATTCTCTCTTTCCTTAAAACAGATTTCTTAAAAAGAGCAATACTGGTTACCTACCGTAATCAAATACATCTAAGTATACAAAAACGCCAGGAGATACAAAGTAAAAAATGTAATGGTGTGTTTTGCTTTTTCTGGGCTGAAACGGCAATCCTACTCCAAGGAGATACTGAAAAGTCCAGCTTGGTCATTACAAAACATTTCACATGTTACATTTCCTCTAAAGCCACTACATTAGTATCCTGTTACTAAAGAGTACACAAGACAATTGCCAAAAAATTACCCAATTCCATTTGAATTTGTCTTTCTTATTTTTCTATTGAAACTAACTGTATGATATGTCTCCTGCAGGGCAGGATGGAAGATAGAACCAATAGAAATTCAGATAAATCACTTCCAGAAATGAATCAAGTCAATTTATATGACAATTTCTTACAGGCTAAGTTGTAAATAAAATGGGAAATAATGGGAAAAAATTGGAAATAATTTGCTTTGGTACAAAATGAGGGAAAACTATGATTTATTTCTTGAGACTAAATGTTACTGTAATTCACTTGATCACTTTCTTAATGTTTTCATTAAAAACCAAGATGAGACTAAATTTTTGCTCTCTTTTTTGTTGTTTTGCTCTTTTTGCACATGTCTAGCAGCTGGAAAACAAGAAAAGATATAACCATAGCAACTTTTTGTATTAAGGTCAATTATAGTTTAGGGAACTTGACATGGGACCAACTTCCCAGTAAATAATCCATTGTCTAGATTTTTTATGTATTAAAGCGGGATTGCTCTTACTCTCTATTGTCCTAGAGGCAGGACCAGAACACTAGGTTAAACTACAAGCACTGAGGCTCCTGTTAGACATTACGAACTTCCTGATTATACATATCATTTGCCAGTGGAACAGACTGTCACATGATACGAGTTCTCTGAAGCTAGATGGTAAACTGTTATAGATGCTCTAGCGCAGTGGTTCTCAACCTTCCTAATGCCGTGACCCCCGCCCCTCCACCGTGACCCCCTCCCCGCTTAGGCGACCCCTGTGAAAGGGTCGTTCGACCCCCAAAGGGGTCGCGACCCACAGGTTGAGAACCGCTGCTCTAGCGGATCCTGCAATAAGCAGGGATTTGCATTGATTAGATGACCTTTATTGTCACTTCCAACTCAATGACTGAAATACACTGTATAAAAATTAATGTATTTCTAACAGGCCTTTGAAGCTAATAAAGAGCTCTATTTCCCTGTACATTTATATATTGTATAGAATTCATATCTTGAAATCATTAAAAAAAAAGCAGTATCAAGTTCATAAAAGACAATGAAGGGACAAGTTAAGATATGTGGAGCACGACTCCCCAAAATAAGACTCTGATCATTCATTCAATTTTTATTAAGCTTCTGAGATATATTCTTTGAGCAGGCTTATGTCCTAGCTATTATGTTTCTCAAGAAGCATGTAGCTTCTCTGTATAACAAAATAATGATGATACAAAAACATTATTAAACATATTATTTTTGAACAAAAGAAAAGTAAGTGAATCACAATAATAACTGTTTCAAAGTAAGGTACCTATAGCTAGTTGCCTTTTTTGTACCTCTATATGTCTTTAAGTTCTAGACAGTTTTACAATCTCACACAATACAAATACTTGTGTCTGAGAACAAACAAATTATGTTGCTCCTTAAAACAAAAAATGCTCTTATTTTTAGTGAGCATAGGACAAACATAGATTGTTTTCAATATATTATAAAAAGAAAAGAGCCAGGTCTGAAAATATACTGTAATCTGGATTGTTACCATACCTTTGTGCACTGTACTTTGCCTTAAACAATTAAAAGCCTTCAGGTACACACAACAGAATGTTCCTTTTAGCTCATTTAAGGACATGCATATGTATATGCCTTATGCCTTGCCCATAATAATGGATGACTCAGTTCTGTAACATAATTTCCATCATCAAAGAAGATGGTCTACTGTAAAAAGGGCTTCCCTTCTTCTGAAGTCAATGTCGCACGTTATGCCAGCAGCACCAACTTTGCTCCAAGCAAACACTAGTGACACAAACTTGACTCATAAGTCCTCCGGGTCCTTTCTTCTCTTAGTGTACACTGTGTATTCTTTACCCTTTGTTTTGGTGTCCTCTAATTCAAGACTGAGCAGTTTAGTTTTGAATTTGTTTGTTTCTGTGTTTGATTGCCTTTGCCTCTGTCCTCTTTGGTGGGGTACGTTCTTAAGCCCAATTCTCTGCTCTTTCATAGCTTCCATGAGATCCTCCTGCTTCTTACCTATCATCACTTCTCGGTCCCAAATCAGAATATTAAAGCCTGTCAAAAAACAGAATCACACTCTTAGGAATTCAGCCTTGAATAGCTTATAAACCATGTAACATTTATGCCAAGAGCTCAGACGTGGTTCAGTTTTTAAAGCTGGGTGTTTGGTGCCAAGTCTGCAAAGAGATTTTAGAGGAATACAATTCTGACAATTAGATAACTGAAGATCATGAATAAATTATCTTGCCCAACCCAACAAAGAGTAGTACTTTTTAAGTAACGAAGATTAAAGTTCAATCTCATTTTTTCTATTTGGTTCACTTTTATTGTCTTATTTTAAAAAATAAACATAATTATGCAGCTAGATTCCTTGTGAGAAGAGGCCTTACATTTTCTAGGATCAATTATGGGAAAAGATTCCCAATTGTGTAAAAAATCTTTTGACCCAAAATAGTTAAACTGGATTTTTTTTCTTGTTTCAAGAAAATACGTTTCAATTTCAAAATTTATTTTCTCCTTCCTTCTTAAAACATTATTTGAAAGGTCAACAGATGGCAGCAGTTCTCTCTTTCCTAGATAAGTAACTCTTAGTAACTAGGTAGATACATCCAAGTTTTTTGGCAATAATATAAAAATGGTTTAACATGGACATATGGGATTTTTTTTAAAAAAAATTCCCAGTCCAGCTATGTAATTTTCTGATGGATTCTTCTTAGTTTTACAAGATGAGCTGTGGTTGGGTGCAAAAAACCCCACAACAAATAATCAAAACCCTCTTGATTCATGGCAATTGATGTGCCTTTGAATGTATGCCCCATTTTCTTACTAATTAAAATTTTTATTTACAAAAATCAAGAGGATCTCCAGCCAAAAGAAGCATTAAACCCTTTTCTTCTTTTATACATTATTTGCTACCATTTTCAAGTAGCTGAAACAACTATGGGAGATAAAAAAAAAAACTATTAAAAAAATCCAATTTCACACTTCAGCCTTAGACTGTTCAACAACTCTTTTTCATGCTATATGTCAATATACCGGTACAACCAAAGCTACTTAATCAGGGATACTTAAAACATTATCATGCATAAACCAACATATATGGATGGTACAGAGCTGGTTTTGGGTGATCAATGTCCAAACAAAAATAAGTGTGTTTCAGGTGTTTTGCTCCAATATGGAATAAAGTAGAGCTGGGTTATTCAAAATATCGACCAAATTGCAATTGTTCCGGGCAAAAGTGATTTGAGTGAGGAGAATAATAAGTAAAGGCCAATATAATATGCATAGACATCAGGTGAGAAAAGACATCTGTAAGATCAGGGATAGGAAGGGCAGCACATAGGTGATGTCAGAGAGGAAAAAGGGAGCAACTTCAAGCCTTCCCTTATAAATTGCCTCATAAAATCCCTTCAGGATCCTTCCAGTCTTTATTTAACCTGAAACTGAGAACATCCAAAACGTTCTAGTTTTTGTTTCTGTCAATCTATAGTCAACCCAAAGAAGGCCAATGTAGTATTTTGTTTCAGGTTCAACACATTTCCTATTTTGAGCACACCCTTTTACAATATTGAAGTATTAATCCTTTATTATTTTCAGCTATTGCTTGCTAAGAGGTTAAAAAATATTTAAAAGTAATGAAACATATGGTAAAGTTACAAATACAGTCAGAGGTTTAAGCCTATACTTAGCAAATGTTTGAATTCAAATGGTCTGGGAAGAATGCCAAACCACTACACTAAATATGAAAGATTAAATTGCTTGCTTACCCATTCCTGAAGCCAAGATGTCGCCCATGGGGTTAAACTTATTGAGCTGCAAATGTACACACAATAATGCATTGTAAGCTTGTCAGCTGTCTACTTATCAAGCAAAACAGAAACCAGAACATTCTGAACAGTACAGAAAAGCCCAACAATGATTGTGGAAAAATTCTGAACAAGTCAGCAAAGCACTGAATAGGAAGGCCTCCTTCCTGCCCTGTTCCCCAGCTATTCTATCTGTTTCAGCACCCTAGCTGGTGCCAGAGATAAAGGAAGTCCTTACCCTCAAAGTTCATTCGAGAAACTCACTGGGAATCCTGGTTCATTATATTTCTGAAATCTAATCTGAAAGCATAAATCTCTGGAAACAGAAATTAAAACATTTCTTCTACCCCAAAAACTGAGATGAAGCTTTCAACTAGAAACCATTCCCAGAACACAATTATACGGACAGCACTACAGTTATGCATACTCTTCTGATAATTTTTCACTGGGCCTTTAAAGTAAGAATAGAAAGCTGGGAACTCGAAACATTGCTTATGCCACATCACTGGCCATGCTAGCTTCGATTACTGAAAGCTGTAATTCATTAATGCCTAGAAGGCTATAGATTTCCACCTATCCATCTTAAAAAATAGTCTAAGAAGCAAGCAGGAAGCCAAACTTAAACACATTCTTCTATCTACTATTAATGCCTACTAATGCATAGTAGGCATTAATGATAACATGTAGGAAAGTGAGGAATTTATTCTAATTCCTTTCTTTTTTTGAATCCCAGATCCTATGGCAAATATAGCAGCTAACTTTAAACAAGGTTTCAACACTCACAGAGATAATGCCTGATGCATTTGGATCATGTAGTTGACACACCATCTCTCCACTGTTTCCATCAAATATGTCAACAGTTCTCAGCTCATCTGCTGTGTACCCTGGGAACTTAGGGTCTGGATAACGACCAACCACAATGAGATCGTAACGAGGATGCCATGTTGCCTGCAATAAGAAGACGCAGGTAAGCAAAATCATTGACACAAATTTTATATATAGCACACAAAAATTGAACTAAAAAAGCTTTTTTTCAAATGCTGGGATTCAGATTCAGCTTCTACTCCTCTCATGATATCAAAACGAGATCTTACAAGGCATCATGTTGTAAAAACAGAATTCCAATTGATTTTTATTAGTACTACACCTGGCGCTTGAGTATAAATTATTACCTTATATAGTACACTACATAAACCTAGTATGCATTTTAGTTGGAAATACTTATATCTATTCTAAGATTAGAGAGCCTGTTTGGTGTAGTGACAAGGCATCAGGCTAGGAATCAGGAGACTGTGGGTTCTAGACCCAACATAGACACAAAACCAGACCTTGGGCCAGTCACTTTCTCTCAGTCCTAGGAAGGAGGCAATGGCAAACCACTTCTGAAAAACCTTGCGAAGAAAACTGCAGGAATTTGACCAAGCAGTCTCTGATAATTGGACAGAACTGAACAGGAGAGAAAAAAATATAAGAGTAATTTTATTCACTGTTAATTCTTTGCCCCTTGCTTGGTTTGCACTACATTGGCCTCTTTTTTATGACACAAAAGTTGTACAGTATGCTGTTGCACACATTTGCAGTACAATAACATTAAAACATATATGACATGGATCATGGACACAATTTCTTTTGGCTCAAGGACTCCGTCAGCTTTTCATGCACGTTGAAGGTTAAGTCCTAAGTCCATTCAGAGATGATATTTTAAGGGATGAAATTGCTACCTTAAGCATTTTCAAAGCTCTATTTAAAAACTTCCATAATTTCCCTAATGTAAAACAGGAATCACATTTTGGACCCCATTTACTCTGATAGAGCTCTAGAAACCACAAAAGGAATGGCAGTGTGCTGCATGTACTTTTTTGTAATTTTGATATCCCATTTCTGGATTACTAGATGAATGTCCCTGTTTGACAATCACATTTCCAATTTCTATAGGTTGGCTTTTTAAAATCATGCTTCAGTCAGAAATGATTCCTGATTAATATTCCTGCACCTTGATAGGTGTGAGATGCTGGAACTGTCTATGAGGATGTGAAATTGAATGCTGTGGTTTGGACCAATCAGAAGAAGAATAAACCCGGATTTCATTGTGCTGATCTGTACTCAGTAGCTTAGCACCATCTGTTGGGCTGAAATAAGCTGCGGGAAAAACACACACACACACATAAAAATGTAAGTGCTACACCAGGTTAAAAAAATATTTTCCAAGAAATTATACTTATTATAGTATTTCCTAAAGGTTGAAGTAATACAGCATATTTCCATATCCCTAGTATTATGAAACACATGCATTTCATTAATATAACCATATTAATATCCTGAGTAATTTTTTTCAGAGTATGAAAACAGACAATGCAACAAGCGGATCTGTTCAAAATAAAAAAGTATAATATAATGATCAATTCAGATAAAAATCAAATGCTGAATTTTACTATTACTTCATTTTTATCCAACAATCCTTTGAAATTTATAATCTATATAGGGTTAACTGTAAATGCAAAGGAGAATAAGTGGCACTGTGGATACAAGATGAACAAAAGTCATAGGGCATTGGTATTTTCTATCTTACCTGCATTGACACCTTTATCATGCTGAAGTACATGAAGACAACTTGATTTATCTTTAATATTTCTCAGATCCCAGATTTTGACTGTCTGATCTACAGAGGCCGTAGCCAGCAGCCAATCACAGTGAGAATTAAACTCCACATGAGTCACTTTCTTTTTGTGCAGCTTCAAATTCCATATCTACAATGGATATAAGAGAAAGCAAATGTTTTTCTGTTGCAGAGCACAAGATTCTGGTCTATGGATATTAGGCAGAGAAAACTCATCCTCACATCCCAGTGTGTTAATAAATGTTTTTAAGGGATGGCCTTCATGACATCACCATTTTATTCCTGGCCTGATGTGATGGCAAATGGAAACCACCTTTAGTTGCTCTACTGTTGATACGATCATGCCTCTCCCAATATGTCTTACTATATGAACAATCTACAATGCCTCCATGATGAGGCTAGAGATAATGCAATCAGAGGCAGGAATCTGCCCAACCTTATTGAAAACTTAAGTCTGCTCATTCATTCATTCATCTATTTATTTTATGCCCATCCACACATGAATAGGGCCTCTCATTACCTATCAGTCACCAAGATTGAGTAAAACAAGCATGGGAAGAAATTGTGTCATTTATTGCAATAAAGGATTGCCCTGCAGAAGAGAAACATAGTTTGTGTACGAGATGCCAAATTATGATTGGACTGCATGTAGCAGCTCAGTGCAATATCATCATGCAGTCTTTAAAACACTGTTTTAGAAGATGTTCTATCAAGTTTCAGTGGAATATTATTAGGTAAATAAAAAATGCTTAAGTTTTTTCTTTTCTTTTTTTTTTTGTTTAAGGAAAAAAGAAAATATACAAACCTGTTCACCTTCAGTACTAAACAAAATCATGTTCCCTACATTATCTCCTGTTACTACAGTCCGACGAGTTGCAGATACATCAACACTGCAATACCAGAAACTAAAACAGAAATAACAGTTATATTCTATAGCAAATAGAAATGCAACCAAAGAAAACAAAAGAAGCAATAACTTAAAAAGAAGCACTTAAATAATTGATGGAGTCACAAGTAAACTGAGTCTGAAGGATCTTATTTTGATACGGGATTGGTTGGAGTTATTTACCAAGAAGTGTTCATACCAAAACCATATAAAATGAAATTTTTATCATGTAAGTCACAGAATCATGTAATAAAAATCAAAGGCTCTGGTGTATATCTCTAAAAGACATCACATGGAAAAATTAAACTTATGCTTAAAGCATTTACCACAGAGCTGGTTTTAATTTGAAATGTATAGGTAGTCCTCGACTTACAACAATTCATTTAGTAAGTTACAACAGCAGTGAAAAAAGTGACTTATGACTGTTTTTCACACGTACGACTGTTGTGGCATCCCCAAAGTCACATAATTGAAATTCGGACACTTGGCAACTGACTCATATTTATGACAGTTGCAGTGTCCCCGAGTCATGTGATCACCTTTTGCGACCTTCTGATAAGAAAAGTCAATGGAGAAGCCAGATTCACTTAACAGCCGTGTTACTAATTTAAACAACTGCAGTGATTCACTTAACAACTGTGGCAAGAAAGGTTGTGAAATGAGGCAAAAGTCACTTAACAATTGTCTCATAAATTTTGGGCTCAATTGTGGTCAAACGTCGAGGGCTACCCACAATGAATAATCTATAGGAGGGATAGAGGAGATTCAAATTGATGAAACAAAACAACCCAGATTAATTTAACATCTTCAAACCAAACCAAACCAAACCAACTTAGGTTGCAAGTACAATTGCTGCTAGTTTTTCATCATTGATTATTTAAAGTAGTTGAAAAAAAATCTAAATTTAACATTCTATGCAGCTCAGAAAAATGAGGTCTAACATATATGTCCATGTATTTTTCCTTCAAATATTTATTTTGAATATTTGTTCAATTATACACTGTGAATTGGCCCTTGTAGACTTTATATTTATTCACAAGGTAATAGACAATGAAAAGGCAAAACTACAAAATAGTTTATTGATTCTTCTACCATTATAAATTGCTAGCAAAATCGGAGCATAGCAAGTCTGCAAAGTCACTATTGGTGTTTTGGTTTGTTTCCTTAAATCTTTCCTACAGATTTGTACCCAAAGAGGGATTTCTTGGATTTTTTAGGCTTTCTTCTGCAGATTGCTCAAGTATTTATGCCCACAACATACTTTACTACTTCATCTGCCAAAATGAAAAGCAACACTAAATTTCAAATGACTCATTAGTTGGCCACTTATATTCTGAAGCAGAAACATGTTACTTCATTGTGTATGCTCAGAAAATAGTTCAAGCAAATTCTAAGAGACTGTCCTTATACAGTACCTATGAAAGAAGTTAGAGCAAGCTTACAAGCTTAATGAAAACAATAGCAATTCTCTCTTCCTTCTTCCCCAAACTTGTAATTTATGACTACAGACCAGTGGTGGGACTTGAACAACTTAACAACCGATTCTCTGGCTGGGTAGGCGTGGCCGGTTGGTCATGTGACTGGGTGGGTGATGTCACTCATCACACCCAGCCCCGCCTCCCGGCCACTCGCCTCAAAGGCAGAGGTAGAATTCAGCCGGTTGGGGCTAATCCCACCACTGGCTGGCCCCGCCCCTGCCCGTTTTTCGGCCTGTTTTTTGGCTGTTTTTTTGGCCATTTTCAGGCTGTTTTTGGCCCGAAAAACAGCCTGAAAATGAACGGGGGCAGAGCCAGCCAGTGGTGGGATTTGCCAGTTCGCCGAATTGTGCAGAATCTTAACTACCGGTTCGCCCGAACCGATGCGAACCGGCAGCAGCCCACCTCTGCTATAGACTCATGTATCAGAGGCTACAGGCTGCTCGTGCCTCAGACTAAGAATGCCATCTCCTGTTGCCATATTGTTTTCCAAATCAAATAAGTTAAATCTCAAGCTTCTGGTAGGGTCTCTGGAGTCTTTCTGGAATATGGAAGAAACTAAAACAGCTATATTACCATGAAAGAATGAGAATAGGTAGTTAAATTATTAAGAGTGCATACTCTTTTTAAGGCCAAGGATTACTCTTAGATTGTAAATGGTATGCTGCATCCATTAAAAAAAGTGGAATAAAGAAAAGAATGGGTCAGGATGAAAATTACAGCTGAACTCAACTTTTGAATAGCTTCTAGAATGGGACAAGAGATTGGAAAACAACATCTAACATTGGGACTTGAGGCTGTGATCTCCAGACTAAGTAAAATTATCTATATAGTAACAGCCTAATTAATTCTGAATTTAATTCAGTACTACATCAATCCTAGCTAATTCATTCCCTATATATTTAAATGCATTTTACTTACTTTACAAAGCAAGTACAGCAAATGCTGAAAAGCTGTCCTCAAAACTATTTCATAATATTTTAAAAAATGAGACAACTGTACATCTCACCAATTAGCCCTTTTATAAAGAAACATTGCAGTAATTACTAGGAGTTTTTAAAAAATCTAGAACATTTTATATAAATTTTTAGATTATAACAGTCCCATTCAAAATATTCCATCCAAACAATTGGCATCTCTTCTGATGGAACAAAGCTCAAGATGTTTTAAATGTATGACATTGGAAACAACAGAAACTTGAAACAAGGCCCTTACTTCCTTGCTTTTCACTGTGAGTGGAAAAGTACCTCACATAAAAGTATGTGAAGTGGTAGTCCATGCTACATACTAATTTACCATCAATCTACAGAAGGAATAGTCAAAACAATGATATTTTAACTATTTTTTTCATAGCAAACAACAAAATCCACAGTAAGAATAATTTATGTAGACTACACTTGCACAAAAAGTGACAGAACTGAATCTACGGTAGCAAAAAATAACAATGGGTTTATTTCAATGAAACCCATAAACAATTTAACAGCAGCAAACATAGAGTTTTCTGGATATTTCATTGAAGCTTCTTTCTTTTATATATGTATGTATGTATGTATATATGTATGTATGTATGTATGTTGCTATCATGCATAATATTTGGTCTTCTTGGAACTAAACCAAGTTTTTGTTATCTGACAATCTGAAAAATGTAGCAACACCACCTGTAAAGCATCTATGCTTACGTTTAATGTTTGTTTATACAAGACAACATACAAAGAACACATAAGACAGCAAAATTACACTACAACTCATGAACTAACTTCCAGACAGCAATATAAAAATTGTAGTAAATGTCAGTGCTAGAGGGCAGTACTCTTTTTATATTGAAAGCAAGCTCTTATTCTCTGAAATATATGTCTAATTATCCTTTGTACCCTCCCTGCTCCTTCAAAAGTGGCTCTGGCCAATTATAATAACAACTCTTGTCACTCCTGTTTTAATTCTCTCTCCAAATTTCTATGGCTTGGGGGAAACTAAAATGAATTACTAAATCAAGCCAACTGTAGAATACTCAAAACGATGTGGAATGAAACATTCTGATACAACTTGAGAACATTTTGTTCTAAGTTCAGAACGCTGGAAACAATTTGGACCCTACTAGTGCTATTTAATATCTCACTGTCACTCTTTATCTCACTATTAAGGACCGTTTAAAATAATACAGAACTAGAATAATCCCAAGACAGAATAGTAAAGACCTCTATTTTTCAACAGTAGCAGCATTACATGGCTACAAATACTTAAAAAATGCATTACTTTGTGCTCTTAGGGCAGGGGTGGGTTCCACTTACCTTCCCTACCGGTTTGCATCGCGACAGAAGTGCGCGTTTTGCCCGCTCTCTCACTTCAATCGTGCGCATGCCCCGTCATGTTGCGCAAAAGACCCGGAAATGATCCTCTGCGCATGCGCAGAAGCCTTTGCGCATGCAGAGAGGGGTTTTTTGCAAGCTGCGGCAACCAGAGGACTGGTTCGGGAACGTGGACCGCCAGTCATCGCTACCGGTTCTGCGAGTGGCGGTAAATTTCCACTAACGGTTTTAAAGAAGCGGTCCAAACCGGCAGCAACCCACCACTGTCTTAGGGTCAAAATAGCCTATTTCCCTTGAAGTACAATATTTTCCAGCTGTACAAGCTTTTTCATACGAACTATATAGAAAAAAAACTCACTCTAATATTTTATGGTGATCTAAATCTTACATGTTTTAAGCAAATCTCTTTACCAAGGAAAATCTCTAATTCAGTCTGCTGGTCAGTTTTCATTTTGTTATTTTACTGATTTTCAAACTGTTTTACTCAGTAGTTTGTTTCATCTTTTTACCTAGCTCCTTAAAGGCTACTTTCTGAACTAGAAAAATGAGCACTTTAAAAAGTGACTCAGGAATATAAATCTCCCAAATGCTGAGTGGAACAATGAAAAATATTCCAGTCTTAACTGTTTCTTATGGTTATGCTGCCTTCTAATAAAAAAAAAACCTGAAAGAAGTAGACTGCATCTTACTCCCAGTCATCGGTATTGGCCATGACCCGGATTGTGTTGCCATTAAAATCTTGCAAGGCAGTAGTTCCAGCGACTGATGATGTGTACAGCTCACTTGGATTAAAAGGATTAAACTTCATTCCTGTGATGGCCCCTCCAGCTCCAATCTATAGTTAAAAGAAATGGATCACACACAAAGCCACTCAAAAACCAGGAAGGAGAAAAATATCTTGTACTATCTGATCAGTGTCAGTAATATTATAAAACTACATTTCCCAAAAGGTAGTGTTCATGTTTATCAGACTGCATCAAAGCAAAGAGCCTCGTGTGGGAAGGATTTTCAACTCTTCTGGCCAATGCTACATATATTAAATAACTGTTACTGGAAAAATAACAATTGCTAACTCTGACATAATCTATCATGGCAAGAGCCCAGCTTCCTCTCTCAGAATCACTGTTATCATATTGAGTGCTGGTTTTTTTTTCCCCCAGATTCTTAAAAATTACGACCTGAATGAGACTTTGAGGGATACTGTCAATTTTAAACGTAATCAGGGAAAATAAAGCAATTTGGTGCATATTATTGAGATTTATACATAACAAAAGAAAAAGTCTACAGAAAGCAGTAAAAAAAAATGAAGAGAAAATATGATCAGTGAAATATGCCAGAGGAGTTAGAAATCTTGGAGGATAAAAAAAAAATAAGATGGAAATGAGGTAAGGAAGGCTTTCTTCAGGAGCAATAACATGCTGGGTACATGAGAAGTTCAATTTTTATTTGATTATCTTCTCTTACTTGTTTGAGAACGAACAAAACAGGAACGTTAGATTTATACTCTTAGTGCAGAGGTTCAGTTTTAATGTTTTATACTTTTTTTCAAGGTTTATAAGACTGCAATGCGCCGCGGTGGCGCAGTGGTTAGAGTGCAGTATGGCAGGCTAATTCTGTTGACTACCGGCTGCCAGCAGTTCGGCAGATCGAATCTCACCAGGCTCAAGGTTGACTCAGCCTTCCATCCTTCCGAGGTGGGTAAAATGAGGACCCAGATTGTTGGGGGCAATATGCTGACTCTGTGAACCGCTTAGAGAGGGCTGTAAAGCACTGTAAAGCGGTATATAAGTCTAAGTGCTATTGCTATTATCTTCACATGCAAATATATATCCTAACAGAAACTCACATAAAAGATCTAGGAACATTTTTTTAAAAAAAATTCTTCCTCTGATCCAATAAACAGACATCACAATACACTGTAGAACTATTATAACTGTAAAGCTCAGTCTATAGGTGACCAGAGTTGATACAAGGTTTCATATTAAAGCAACATCTTTACAAAACAAATGAAAAATCTCACTGCACTTACAGGATGTCTCCCATTCATTCAGAGAATTGAGTTGGAAGAGACCCAAAGGTGCTTTTTTCAGGAGGCAACTGGACTTTCTTGTTTTTTCTTTTGAAGGCGTTTCGCTTCTCATCCAAGAAGCTTCTTCCGCTCTGACAGGATCGTGTCAGAGCTGAAGAAGCTTCTTGGATGAGAAGTGAAACGTCTTCAAAAGAAAAAACAAGAAAGTCTAGTTGCCTCCTGAAAAAAGCACCTTTGGGACAACCATGACCTGGTTGACTGAGAATCTCTACAGAGTTGGAAGAGACCATTTGGACCATCGAGTTCAACCCCTCGCTTAATTAAGTGTACTTCAGTGTCTGGACCATGAAAATAAAATAAAGTTAGATCCAAAAAGATTACAGATTTCCCACTTTAAAATAATATTTATCCATTTTTGAGCCATCCCTCCTACCTAATTTCCATTCTTTCAAAGTAAGAAGACAAACAGCCCTGATTCTTCAAAAACAATTTAATTATAACTCATGGCTCTCATCAGCATGTTAATACTAAACAACCCTTACTGCTTCAACTTACCCCTTTAATAAAACATGTTTTATTGAGCACTTCATAATTCCACAGGATGATGTCTCCTCCTTTGGAGCCCACAGCGACTGTGCTGGGATGCATTGGATGCCATTCCAAAGCTGTAATTCTTCTGTCAAAGGGACTTGCTGTTCGGAACACACGGTACAAGTAGAGAGAACGTACAAAGGGCACCTGGAGACACTGTTGCCAAGAGAGTAAGAGAATGTGATCCAAGCCCGATACATGCACACTGTCACTGTCTTTTTATACATATGTACAGTTGAGAGGAACATTTGTGTAATTGCCCAATTGTATCTTTGGATTCATTTTCCTCAATAAATAAATGAGCAAACGCAAAAATTTTTATTCATTTGTTTAATCGGGTACTCTTTATCTAGTTTTAATGGAAAACAGATAATGCCATGTTTAGGTCATATTTATTATGCAAAACTATTAAACATTCAAAAGAGTTTACAAAGTGCCATTGTAACTATAAGTATATGGTGCTTGCTAAGATACCTTGGATCATATCCAAGGTCAAAAAAGCAGGGAGGAAATGCTACTCAAATTCTCTTAACCAGAGCACAAGAGACTTGAAGAGATGCTATCAAAATTTGTTTGGATCTATTTCAGACTTGGCTGAATCTACTAAGCAGCCCATTATGTGTCACTTAGACATTAGTCTTTACAATCTTGTATATCCTACAATATATTAGATTGGACAGGCATTATGAAATTTTATGTTTCAGAAATGGCTATTAATTATTTCAAACAACAGATGGCTACTCATACAGTCTATTACTCCAGTCCACTCAGAAATCATTAACTGATTTGGAGAATTGATGGGCCAATAAATTACAGTGTGTCTGAATGCTTGGAATGTCTTCACTGGCTTTCCAAATATCCAAAAGGCTTTTTAATGTTTTTTTTAATTGTATATTATTTTTACTTTAATTATTTTATATTTAATAGTCTTAGTATTCTTCTTAGTTTTGGCAGTGGTTTTAATATTACATTTGTTGGATACATTGGGTTCCTTTTCTTTTCCTCCTGATTCAAATGTGTTGAATAAACAATTGTTTTTAATAAATTATCTATTGACAAGATGTTTTTTCAGTAGTAATGAATCATACTATGTTTAAGAAGGTTCTTCTTTTTTTAATGCTGGTTATTGTTATTTGCAATTCAGACCTGGAGCTAATCGAGTCATCACTACATATACACTTTTGTATTTTTTTAAATGACAAATATATTTGAGTCATGGAACATTAAAGAGCTGAGGAGCATGTTTAAAAGGAAAAATATTTTTTTATACATTGAAATTGATGAGGGTGGATTCTTTTACATGTAATATATAATGCTGGAAAAATGAGGAAAAATCATTTTCGCAAAGAAAGGGATTAAGTCAATTAAATAACTGGAAATTCAAAATCTGCCAAGGAAGTAGAAATTTTAGTGAAAATTTCTAATTTTATAGTTGAACAAAAGATTTGGTGACTATGCAATTTTAGTCATCAAATATAAAGAGCATTAGTTCCAGTATAGTGTGATCACATAGTGGTTAGTATTGTGGCCGCAGCAACCTCGCTTTGAATCCAAGTCATGGCAGACGAAAAGGAGAAAGATTAGGCAGCTCTTTTTACCGTTATTACGGTAAAAAAAAAGTTACAGAAACTATTCCAGAGAATGTGGTTCGGAGAAGGATGAGGCATCCAGTTCCTGTGTACTTAAAAGTACTATCTGCTCGTTATAAAACAGCAACAGTTCAACTCTGCAAATATTCAGTTGAATTATTTTTGTCAAATAATACTGTATTTTACTGAATATTTTACACAATCGCTAATATTAGTTTTACTAATCCTGGATTTCAGGTGGGTGACATAACTATGATCTATTTAATTCTTGATCCATTATTAGTTTGGAAAAAAATGAACTGGAAGTTACAACATCCTTTGAATACCATCCAGGGATTCAATTCAGTGGACATTTGTGAAGACTATTTAAATGTGTAAACTCAGATAATTTTTAGTATCAGGTTCAATAGTTAATTGTACAATTTCTAATTATGCACCCATATTAGTGTCATTGAATTTGGACAAAAATATCTCAACTACCAGAGTTAATATTTTAATACTTTTTTTCCTGGAAGATTCATAGTTAAAGGAACAACAAAATAATAAATATATAGATTTTCAAATAAAAGTTCAGTTAATTTGGGAATAATTCAGGATATATTTAGAACATTTATTTTTAATGGTAAGGTAACAGTCTATTGACTCCTGGCAGAAAAAGATCTACAATTACAACATACAAAAGTTAAATTAGAAGTTAAAGAAACATGGAAAATATATGCCCTTAAACAGAAGTAAGGAAACATATTATCTTTTTAGATTTACTAAGTTGCAGTTGGACCAATTACAAGCTTTGTACACAGTATATTTTTAAAACAAATGAAACACTGAGTATTGAAAAACAGAGAGAAAAGAACTGGAAAATTATTGGTTACTTGTTTGAAAATTTTCCAACAAAGTAAAATAATATCTTTGGAAACAGATTCCTCAGGACAAAATATACCAATTATAATTAACTTTCAGTATTTTTGAATTTTGTAACTTTTACCTTCTTAAGCTGTGCTCCAATAGTGCCACCCACCATATTTTGATAAACATAGTGGACAATATTCTTTTGCATTTCCCATGGATGGAAGGCAACTCTTGAATTTCGAATCATGGAGCCACCAAAGCAAGCTTGTCCTGTCCCCAAACAACAAAAATGGGTATATCTGATTACTTGCTTAGTTAGTATAGGAAGACTTCAGAGTTTTTTGTTTTTGTTTTTTTATTTACACATTAAGGACTACCAACCAGATCTAAATTCAAAACAGTTGGTGAGGAAGACAGAACTAAAAGAAAAACTATTATTTAATGCATTGGTAGATATAAAAGTATAAAGTTTCAACAGCATGCTAATACAAAAAATCTAAAATGGCTAGTAGACTGTATAAAGATCTAGTAAAAAGCAGATGTTTTATATTTTAAGAATGTATAGGACTGTGATGGCGAACCTATGGCACGCGTGCCGGAAGTGGCACGCAGAGCCATCTCTCCGGGCATGCGAGCTGTCGCCCGTTGCTCTTCTGGGTTCTGGCCAGCTGGATTTCATGCGCACGGGAGCACCAGAAACCAAAAGAGCAGCTGCCCGGTGCGCATGCGTGCACCGGAAAGATGACATTCCAGTTTCCGGCGTACACATACGCACCGGCCACCTGGTCTTCTGGTTTCTGGCATGCATGCGTGCACGAAGATCAGGTGGCCGGTGCGCATGTGCGCCGAAAACCGGAAGATCATCTTCCTGGCACGCACATGCGCACTGGGCGGCTGCTGTTCCGGTTTCCGGCACACACGTGTTCCTGTGCGTGCGCCCCAGTTTCGGCACTCAGTGCCGAAAAGGTTCGCCAACACTGGTATAGGATAAGACATAAGCAATTTTTCTAAAATAGTAATGGCAGAAAAAAATTCACAGGATGTTAAATGGAGATGGCAGTATTCAGTTAACTATTAATTTTATAAAATTAATATAAATATAAAATTTTGATTTTGGGGGGAAGAAATTACTGACCCCTGCTAGGGTGAATTTCTTCCTTATACCCCTTTACAAATAATGTTATACACAAAATTGACAGAATTACTGAGAAAACTCAGATTTTTAAAAGACAGGCATATTGTATTGAATTATATACCAACTAGGTTGAATTTATTAAGTTTGGAATGAAGATTTTTTTTTGCATGCTGTCACAAAGGTAAAAAAAGAATAATCTTTAGAAAGTAGGAAAATACTATAATTGCTGATATGAAGGACTGGATTTCAGAGATGTGATTTAGCAAAAGTAAAGATTCTGTAAAAAAAAAATGACACATTATGTTTCCATTTGGAAAAAAATCTTGGACATGTTGGGTCATAATTGAAAGCTTAATTTTTCTTTTTAAATGCTTACAAAATCAAGTGAACTTGAGATATAGTTGAGATATATAGATAACTTGGGATATAGATGTAATTTTTTAAATTTGTTTTTGTGAATGGGGAACAGTTTATATTTTTATTTTATGTATGTCTGTTTGAAAATGGATTAATCAAAACTATTTGGTGACTTTAAAAACTTGAACCACTGTAGGATTGTTAAGTCTGTCTTCTGTACGCATGGTCTATGTTTTGTTCTTATTGTTCCTTGATTTTTAAATATAAACAAGTTGCCCAGACTTGTTGTGAGTTGGGTAGGCTCTAAATCAGTGATGGCGAACCTTTTTTGGTTCATGTGCCAAAAGGGGGGGAGCGGGGGATGCGCGTGCGTGCCCACACCCATAATTCCATGCGGCCCCCCTGCGCATGCGCGCGTGACACCCCCCCGCTCCCGGCATGCAATGGCATGCCTGTTTTTCTCGCTCCACCAAGCTTCAGAGCCTTTCTAGGAGCCTGGGGAGGGCGAAAACGGCCCTCCGGAGGCAGAAAATGGCCCGTTTGCCAACTTCCGGTTGGACCGGAAGTCACGTTTTTTTGCTCTCCCCAGGCTTCAGAGCCTTTCTAGGGAGGGCAAAAACTGCCTCCCCCCCCCGGAGGTCCTCCGGTGGCCGGAAATGTTCCGTTTGCCGACTTACGTTTGGACCGGAAGTCTCATTTTTTGCTCTCCCCAGGCTTCAGAGCCTCTCTAGGAGCCTGGGGAGGGCCAACACGGCCTCCCCCCCTCCGGAGGCCCTCCGGAGACACCCATAATTCCATGCGGGGGGGGCCCCCGCGCATCCACGCGGGACCCCCACTGCTCCCGGCACGCGATGGCACGCCTGTTTTTCGCTCTCATCAGGCTTCAGAGCCTTTCTAGGAGCCTGGGGAGGGCGAAAACGGCCTTCCCCACCCCCTCTGGAGGCTGGAAACCGCCTGTTTCCAGACTCCCAGTGGGCCCAGAAGGCCCAAAAATCAGCTGGCCAGCATGCCGGACCTGAGCTCGCGTGCCCACCGATATGGCTCTGCGTGCCACTTGTGGCACGCGTGCCGTAGGTTCGCCATCACGGTTCTAAATTGTATAAATAAATAAAGGTTTGACAGATAATAGTAGCACAGAAAAGCTTCTTTATCTGCTCTACCAGGAAACCAATGCATAGAAATTCCAAGTGAAGCTGCTTCCACATGCTCCACAAACCAAACTGCACACATGCCCTATCAGCAATATGTTTGTACCAAAGCACAGTACTGCAAGTATTCTTTTTTCTTACTTATTTCTGAACTGGTCCGCACTCCCTCTAGCTTGCCAAAGAGGGAGCACTGAAACCAACAGTTGATTAGTATCCTGCTGCTCTGTTTGGCTCCACAGTGAGGGGAAAAAGCAACATTCCTCTCTCCCCACCCAAAACAAAATGAACTGCTATGGCTTTGTGTGTGTGTGTGTGTGTGTGTGTGTGTGTGTGTGTGTGTGTGTGGCAGCGGCTAGCACTGAGAGCAGCAAGCAAGCAGTGAAAGAACAGCGATTAGGCTTCATGGCTCCTTCACTTCAGCTGGAAAGAAGGAACCTTAGGAACTGGGAGATGGGCTATAGCAGGATTTCCACAATGGGAAACCATCCACCCACCCTACAGTTCCAGAAGAAATGCTATAAAATAGACTGTGTAGCATTTTTTCTGGAACAAGAAACTTGTGAATTTGCAAGATATGCATAGCCTACTTACTGGAAATTAAATGCCATTACATGGAGGCATGAAAACCCTCCAGTCCTCCACTTGGAGGGCACCTGAGGTATTGAAGTCCACTATAAAGTCATGGATGAAAAACAGATCTCACCTATTAAAGGCAAGAAAAGCAATCCTTTGAACTTCCCCCTTTTTCTTCCTACAGCTAGAACTCATAGCGGTGAAATAGCAAACTAAATGAAAAATACTAGAGAGAAATTTGAGATACATAGCAAGTAATATACACTTAAATACCTCCTAACAACTTCAATAAGAATTGAAGAAAAAATACTGAATGATTCTAAAGCAAATGAGTAGCATAATTTGAGTTTTAAAAAGGCAAAGAATTAAATTTAGGATTCTACAATATAGAAAATAACAAGATGGATTGGCTATATCAAACTTTAAGTTATACAGGTAGTCTTCGACTCACAACAATAATTGAGCCCAAAATTTCTGTTACTAAGTGAGACTTTTGTTACGTGAACTTTTCTCCAATTTACAACCTTTCTTGCCACAGTTGTTAAGTGAATCATTGCAATTATTGAGTTAGTAACACAGTTGTTAGGTGAATCTGGCTTCCCCATTGGCTTTGCTTGTCAGAAGGTCGCAAAAGGTAATCACATGACTCCCGGGACACTGCAACCGTCATAAATATGAGTCATTTGCCAAGCGTCTGATCACATGACTATGGGGATTCTGCAATGGTCTTAAGTGTGAAAAACGATCATAAGCCACTTTTTTCAGTGCCATTGTAACTTTGAACGGTCACTAAATGAACTGTTGTAAGTTGAGGACTTCCTTATTATCAAACTGTTAAATTTGATCACAGATTGAATAATACCATGTAGTTCAATATTTCTATGGAAGAAGTAGAACTTTCAAGAGGCTTGCATATATCCAGGTCAGCTACAAAAAGAAATGTTAATTGCATAACAGGCCATTCAATTATACTCTATTAAAAATAGGGGGCAAATTTAAAAGAAAAATAGACCCTTTATCCCAATACCAAACTATTTATTTTCATGAAGGCAAATATGCTAAATATTTTATCAGTAAAGAAACAATTTATACAGAAAGCAAGATTTAACGTTCATTAAAAATTCTTTAAGATTCTATTTGGAACAGTCAGAAAGGCATAATTATAACTAGTATAATTCCAAAGGAACTACAAAAATAAGGTGATATAATTAGGAGTTTGACTGAATTTGACATGTATATAGCACAGAACTCAAAAATCTATTGGAGCTTGTGTGTGTGTGTGTGTGTGTGTGTGTGTGTGTGTGTGTGTGTGTGTGTGATTACTGAAATGATTTAGAAAATGAAAAAGTCAAAAGTTATATGATTAAATAGATATATAAATTAAGCAGGACACTTAATATGCAACTATAGGAATATCAATAAAAGAAAAATATTAAATTTACTGTGAATATTATACTAAGAGAAAAAGGTATGTGCGCTTTTTTATTGGTATATTACTCTAATATTTTTATTGCTAATCAAAATATGTATTAAAAACAGTTAAAATGCTATAGTCAGATTAGATCGTTCTTCTATTATCCAGTGGCAATGTTACATAGCTCAACAATTTTGGAAGATGTTTCACCATAGAATGAAACCATTTTTAAATAATGACTTTTCTTTTGTATCAGTTGTTTTTCTGCTAAGTATCACTGCTCAGTATATGTAGCTATATATATATGATACCCACTGCTAGAATACTCTACGCTTCTTACTGAAAATTTACATTCAATTCCTTCATTAGAGGACTGGTAGATTAAGCCTTGGCTCATCATTATTTAAAATAATTCCATATCTAAAAATAGGTTTTTTACTAACTCTAATTTAAAAATGTTTATGAACTATGAATAGAATAGAAGATTTGGAAGGGACCTTGGCGGTTTTCTAGTCCAACCCCCTGCTTAGGCTGGGTTAGGGTTAGGGTTAGGGCTGGAAACCCTATAGGGCTGGAAACCCTATAGCCGTGATGGCGAACCTATGGCGAGCCATATCCGAGGGCACGCGAGGCATTGCCCTGTCAGCTCCAGCGCGCATGTGCGCACTGGCCAGCTGATTTTCAGCCTTCTGGAGAGGGGAGGCTGTTTTCGCCCTCCCCAGGCTTCAGGAAAACCTCCTCCAAAAGCTGTGCGCATGTGCCGAGCAGCGGAGTGCCAGAGCCTAGCTGCCCCGCCAGAGGGACGAAGCGAGGAGATGTCAGCCATTTCCTGGCGCCAGAGCCGAAAGGGCCCGGCGGAGCAGCTATGAAGGCACGCGAAAGGAAGGGACTGGGACGCCAACAGGGCTGGAGTCGGTCTGCGAGGGAGGGACAGGCAAACGCCATTTTGGCTGAAACAACAGGTGTTCGTTGGGGTCTGGGTTTTTTTTGGGGGGGGGAGCTCGATAAAAATGGTGGAGGTGCAAAGTCAACCACAGGCGCCCCCGCCCGACCCCTGCCATGCCTGCCGCTGCGCCGCCAGCCGAGCCGGGGAAGGATCAACGGGCGGGGCAGGTGGCCGCCCAGCCAGCAAATGCTGCCCCGTGTGCCTGAGTCGGCTCCCAGCGTTCCTTGTGTGCAGCCCCACCACCTCAGAAAAGCAGCGGCAGCTGCAGGGGGAAGGGCAAAAGCTCAGGCGCACCTCGCCCTCCTCCCGGGCTTCCCTCGCACGCCCCATCATCTTGTTATCCACCTTCGCCGCTGCTGCTGCTTCCACGAGTGCACGTGCACCTGGCCGCTGGCCAGATCGCTCACCTGCCTGCCTCCACTGCAGTTGCCGCAAGGAGAGCAAGATCCGAAAGGCTCCGGTGAGCACCTGGTACAGATGGAGGAGGAAGGGAAGGCTACGGCCAGGCCCACCTGCCTTTCGGATCTCGCTCTCCTTGCAGCAACCATGGTGCAGGCAGGCAGGCGAGCGAGCTGGCCAGCGGCGAAAGCAGAGAAGAAGATGGGGCGCGCGAGGGAAGCCCAGGAGGAGAGCTCTTGCCCTTCCCACTGCAGCTGCTGCTGCTTTTCTGGGGTGGCGGGACTGTGCATTAGGAACGCTGGGAGCCAGCTCAGACATACGGGGCAGCATTTGCATGGCGGGGGTTGGCCGGGGGCGCTGCGCCGCCTGCAGTTGGGCCCATCACACGCCGCTGTGGCTGCAAACAGGCTTCCCGCTGCTGCTTTCTTCCTGGAGTGGGGAGAGGAGAGCGAGATCCAAAAGGCTCCAGTGAGCACCTGGTGCAGATGCATCACGCCCGGCCTCGCTTGCTCGCCAGCCAACCAACCAGTCAGGCAGCAGCCGGGCAGGAAACCCTGGCTTGCTCCGCTCCTCCTGTGCGGGGAGAGAGGGAGAGAGAGAGAGAGAGAGAGAGAGAGAGAGAGAGAGGGAGGGAAGGGAGACAGAGAGAGAGAGAGAGAGAGAGAGAGAGAGAGAGAGAGAGAGAGAGAGAAGGAGGAGGAGGATGGGAAGCCTACGACCCGGCCAGGCCCGCCTGCCTTTTGGATTTCGCCCTCCTTCTCTCCTCGCCACTCCAGGAAAGAAGCAGCAGCGGTGGGCAATGGCTGGGAGGCTCGGCTCGGGCTCCTTTTCTCCCTTTTCCTGCTTGAGTTTCGGGACACCTTCGTGGAAACCCTGCCCTGGCTATGGGCAAAGCGACCAGGAAGAAGCAGGAGGCGAGAGGAAGCACAGGCGGTGCTCGGCAGCCCGGATTCTGCTTCGCCGCCAGTTCAGGAGCTCTTCGCCTTCTCGTGGTTTGGAACTCCGGCGGGAAGGGGAGGCGGCGGCCGGCCTGAAAATGGAGCCAGAGTCATGCCGCCGCCTTCCTCCTCCCCCCCCAGCGCTGCCTCCGCCCAGTAGGAGGGAGCCTAAAAGCCGAGTCGCTAGTCAGGCTCCCTCCCAAGGTGGGGAGACATGCCGCCAAAGCCCACCATGGCCACTAAGGTGAGACCACCCCAGCTGGCCTCCCCACTTGCCTGCCCCAGGTTTTGGGAGCGCTGGCTTGGCCGCCCCCTTGTGTTTTGTTTGTGTTTTGAAATGAGTTGGGCGCGTGCACTTGTGGAAGCAGCAGCAAAGGTGGATAAGAAGATGGGGCGCGCGAGGGAAGCCCGGGACGAGGGCGAGGTGCACCTGAGCTGGCCGGTAGCTCTTGCCCTTCCCCCTGCAGCTGCCACTGCTTTTCAGGGGTGGCGGGGCTCCGCAGGAGGAACGCTGGGAGACAGCTCAGGCACACAGGGCAGCATTTGGTGGCTGGGTGGCCACCTGCCCCACCCTCTGCTCTTTCCCCGGCTCAGCTCGGCTGGCGGCAGGCATGGCGGCGGTCAGGCAGGGGCGCTGCACCGCCTGCAGTTGACTTTGCACCGCTGCAATTTTTATCAAGCAAATTCTGAATGGTGCGCATGCGCAGTGCGGCATGCGGGCGGTGTGTGTGTGAGCGCATGTGGGAGGCGTGTTGCATTATGGGTACTGGCACGCGTGCGTGCGCTGCCATTTTTGGCACGCAACAACAAAAAGGTTAGCCATCACTGCCCTATAGCATTTCAGACAAATGGTTATCCAATCTCTTCTTAAAAACTTCCAGTGTTGGAGCATTTACAACTTCTGGAAGCAAGTTGTTCCACTATTCTGCATTGTAGACTTCTGCCACATCTGAATTTTGGGTATCTTTCAATCTACTGTTTTAAAACTGTAGATTCTGTCTGTCTGGCCACAAAGTTAAGGATGGATTGCTTTAGATCAGTTAGATATCCTGCAGTCTGGTATGATTAAAAAACAGGTCTTGGCTTTTTGTATGAAATTCTTTCATATTTCTTCAGCGTGTTACTATATCCCCACATAGTCAATTTTTCCTGAGGCTAAATATACCCACCTCCTTCAATATAGTACTTAAATTTCTAATCCATGAATCATCCTCAATGCACTTCTTTGAATGTGTTCCAATATCTCTGAATGCTTCTTAAAGCTGGAGCCCAAAATGGGACACAACACTTAAGATGGTGTGAGCAAAGCAGAATAATGTACAATTTCATTACATTTGTGTTTTTCTCAGCCAGATCATATTGAGGGCTTACATTCAATTGCAACCTATTCAAGATTTTTTTCCCCAGTAGCTTTACCAAGCCGGATATTTTCCTAATCTATGAGTATTTGGATGTTTGTTTCATAAATGAAGAACTTTGCTTTAAGTATCATTTTACTTTCAGCCAATTTCTTTAACACATCAACATAATTTAGAATTTTATTTCTGTCTTGTGAGGTACAAGTTATCCTAATTTTCAATAATCTGCACATCTGATTAGCATTTATTCCGGCTCTTCCTAATTAACAAAATTTCGAAAAGTAGAAGATCCAGGAGTGATCTTTGTGGAATACCTCTCAATATCTTCATCAATTTGACCAGCTCTGTTTAGTAAGAGTTTCAAGTCAGGATTCCCATAAAAATTAAAAAGAAGACAAGAAAACAAACAAACAAAAACCACTATTATTTGTTTGTGAAGGTGAACTGGAACTTTTTTTATTCACTTATTCAATTATGTCACATTCACTAGGACAAGTATATATCCTAACTGTGTGAAATACCAAGTGCAATCACTTGTAACTTAGAGCAGAACAACCATCAGTTTTATACTAGGAGAGTTTCTTCTGGAAGACTCCTCAGACAAAGGCAAATGTGAGCAGAGTCATCAAGCTGCTGTGCAAAATTAAACAACTTCTGACAAACGTTAAAAAAAAATTATATACATTGAGAAACCCAAAAACATAAAAACAGGATATCATACCATTGCAATTTAAATTCCTTCTGGAACAGAATATTCCAGTTGGTTCTATAGCTTACATAAAATGCACGGAGTTTCTAGCAGTGTGATTTTAACAAACAAATCTGCTGACACTTCATGAAAAAGCCTAAGAGACTGTTGCCTAGAGAGAATTTTGCTGAGCAATTCAGCTGTAGAGGTTTGACTTTAGTTTGTTTTGTTTTTCATAGTTAGCTCCACTTTTTATATTTAATCCCTAGATACTTTTATTTATTTATTTATTAATCAAATTTATATAGTCACCCACTCGCGAAAAAGTGACTCTGGGCAATGTACAATAAAACTATTAAAATAATAAAACATAGAAAACAATTATGCAGAAAAAATTAAAAATCACAATTAAAGGTTAAGAGAAGGCAGCAGCTGTCAACAACAATGGAGTCACCTCAGTAACCCTAGAGGTTTTGAGGGACTTCTGGAAGATCAAGAGGGATGGATCCTGCCTCACTTTGGGGTGGGGGAAGGAAGATGTTCCATAGGGCGGGCACCATGGCAGAAAAGGCCCACTGCCTGGGTCCAGCTAAATGTAGCTGCCTAGCAGACGGGACTGTAGTATACCTTTTTTTGCCAGATCTGATGGGATGAGCAGATGTAATCAGGGAGAAGCAGTCACTCAAATAACCTGGGCCCATGCCATGAAGGACTTCAAAGGTCAAAGCAGCACTTTGAATTGGATCCAGAAGCAAACTGGCAACCAATGCAGTTCATGGACCAGAAGTGTAACATTTGCCATTCTAGAGCAGGGGTCTCCAACCTTGGCAACTTTAAGACTTGTGGACTTCAACTCCCAGAATTCCTCAGCCAGCTGGCTGAGGAATTCTGGGAGTTGAAGTCCACAAGTCTTAAAGTTGCCAAGGTTGGAGACCCCTGCTCTAGAGGTATACATAACTGCCCATACCACTGCATTTTGCGCCAGCTGAAGCTTCTGAATACTTTTCAAGGGAAGCCCTCTACGCAGCATATTACAGTAGTCCCACTGAGAGGTGACTAGGGTATGAATGATCATAAGCAGAGCCTTCCAATCTCGGAATGGGTGCAACCGGCGCACAATACAAGCTGCGCAAAGGCTCCCCCACTCATGACTGTCATCTGTTCTTTGAGCAGGAGTGTGAGTCTAGAAAGACTCCCAGGTCTGCTGGGAAGTTCAATCCCATCCATCACCAAAGAAGGCATTGTCCTACAAGTAGTATGTCCCAAAACAAAGCCACTCAGTATTGCCAGGGTTCAATTGAAACCTGTTGTTCTTTATCCAGACCCTCACACGCTCCAGGCACTGAGATAAGATGTCCTCAGCTGATGATACCTCAACCTATGGTAATGGATAAGGTCACTCATGTAGATATTGAATAGGTAGAAATTGAATAGGAGTGGACAGAGCACCAAATTCTGCGGGCATCCCACATAGTACAGGTGTGTGTGGGGGGGGGGAATCTCACACCCCCCCCATCACCACCACTGGAATTGATTCCAGAGAAAGGAAGCGAACCAGCATTTCACAGTACAACCCACCCGCAATCCTCCAAGCCAATCCAGAATTATACCAAAATCAATGGTATGGAGCCACTGAGACATAAGGTAGAACAAGGATGAATGCACAGATTTGCATTTCAAGAACAAGGATTTGATGTTATCTGCATCAGAAAAAGTGCAATGTAATCTTGTCCATGACAATATTAATAATCTTCAAAATAATAGGATATACAACATCTGACAATTAAATAAAATAACAAGAAGCAGATCAAATGAAACAATTAAAAATACATTTATGTGGCACAGTACTTGTAGAAGCAAAGGGCAGTGAGAAAAATTATCTACCAAAGGAGTTTATATGATACAAACAGGGCTTAGCATCACTCTTTACTTTCACTCATTCAATAACACTTTTCATTATTCATTATTCATTTTTCACATTAATAAGTATACTCATATTTCTATCTACCCACAGTCAGAACAGGTTTGAGTCTTAAACAGGACCACATTGTCATTATTCACACATTATTCTAAATAACAGTATCCAGAGCCTTGAAAACAGCTTATTCAAGAAATTTTATTCTACAACCATTAACTTAACCCCATTAACTTTGAAGTGCTATGAATATGTAAACCCATCAACATCTCCTGTGGCCAACTAGAGTGCAAACATGACATTTAAACTCTGCTTTCCTTTCCCTGGTTTTATTTCATTAGAAATAATGGATTCTCAGATGTTATGGTTTATAAGGAAATAAAAGGCTGAATTAATACAGAAACTGGGAAGCAGAATTATGTAGGAACTGCCACAGAGTGGGGGTAGGAATCATTTCACTCACAAGGTTTCCAGAGCAGGAAGAGGAGGAAATAAATTATCTTTAAGCAACTGAGACTCTTAAGTTCATACACATATGAAGCTAATTTTGGAGTGGCGCAAAGAACTTTTTTTTTAAAGGTTCAAGTTGAATGAACCTTTACAGGGACTACCTAGCTAATTTCTAAGACATTTTAAAATGTTTTAGCAATAAAAAATAGCTTCATTATTGTTAAAGCCACCACACATGAGATAAAGGATATCAGAGGTCATTTATTCCTGCTCTCTTTATTTCACTCCCTTCATTGTTGTCGGAGGCAACAACAACTTGATGGGATACAATCAATTATGATGATGAAAATCTGTTGGGACCAGCACAGATGCTACAGCTGGAATATTCCCCATCCCCACCCAACACTCATTTTTGTACCTTGTCAGGTGGTCATAAGGTAACTTAAGGATGCTAACACTTCTGTTTGGATTTAGATGACAGATGATGCCAAAGTTAAGCTAAGCAAACAAAGTATTGAAAGAGAAGCACATAAGGGATTCATCTGCATTTCATTTATTCAGCCCAATTTTCTGAATTGGCACAATATATTGAATAATAAACTAACAATACAAACTGGCCCTTGCACAACAGGCTAGGCTAAAGTAAGTTAGCTTTTCTATAATTAGGTATATTATCTAAATTGTTAAACTATTTTATGTTTTAACATTTATACATAAAGTAGAAAAGATAGAGATCATTAAATAAAATCACCTAAACAGCTAGGCTGTAACAATTTTTCCCTGCTGCTGAATGAGTTCCACCCACACTTGAATCAACAAAAAAGTACACTGGCATGAAATTTGCTGCCCCATCCCTATCCTGCCTCTATTTCATCTGTTCTGACTCACTGACAAAGAAGCTAACCTAATTTTGCATGTGCAAAGTGATTAGTTGATTTCTCTAGTCCTCCCTCTTTTGCATTTCACCAGGTGGGGGAAAGAATCATCTGCCAATTACATTGCTGAAAAAGAAATATAAAAGGAAAAGCTGGCTGTATACTTCTATCTTTCATAATCTAGACTCCTTCTTGGGCTCCTCCTCCTCCACCCAATTTTGAAAATAATATGTTGGAGTCCATAAACTGAATCCAACAAGGGAGGTAGACTACTAGAATGTTTTTATTTAATATTTCTTTTCCCTTCCTTTCTCTTTTTTAGATAGGCAACAAATTCTCCTCTATTCTGTTCTGGAGGCTATTTGGGAAGGGGTGGTCTCACGGTATTATTTCAACTTTGTGCTACAATTAAAGCACTTGTACTCCTGCAAACAGTCTTCCGTTATGAAATTCTGAGAAAAATAAATCACATTGCTGCTCTATTTTTCAGGGAGACAACAGCAGAATGTCAGCAGATAAGCCTGATCAGAGGACTGAAAAAGGAAATGCCCAGCAACTACTGGTCACCGCTTTTAATTTGACAGTGCTTAAAAGAATTTACATATCTTGAGTCTGTCTCTGAATCCTACAAGCTTAAGAAAACAATATTTTTATGGTGGTAGAACTAAGGACTCAATAGATGAATGTGTGGATGCAGTATGAAAAAACATTACTAAATCATGTTTTTACAGCCTCAAAGACAGGAAAACAGAATTATATCATCTTCTCTGAAAAATCAGTGCCTCTAGATCTCCCAAAAGTCACCATTCCATCAGCTACTTTGTTTTCATTCACCCTAGAAATGCTTTTTGAAGAACTAGTTCAAATTTGTAAGACGTAGAATAAAAAGTATCGATAAAATACACCTCTCAAGCAAATTAATTAGAAGCAGCAAGTCTTTCTGTACAGGGCAGTAACTCAATAATCAGTACATTGTTTACCTCAATGTGATGGATTTCAGTTTGCCGAATAATTACTAAATCATTTACATGACCATTTTTGCAGCCCTGGTATAAAAAAAGGGCTATGGCACTGGTTACCTGTTTTTTGCAGTTGTTTGGTTTTCCTCACAAATAGTTTTTTTGCTTGTAACTCATTATCCATTTCTTCAGAGTCTCGCTTCCTTTTTCCAGATGATTGTGACACATTTTCTGATTGATGCTCACGTGGATTCAAATGCTCATCCTTTGACTGCTTCCTAGAACCCATTTTGTTCAACTGAAAAAGCAATGTAATAGGAGGAGTCAGAAAACTAAGCATTTGATCTTTTTGAAGTCACGTTTCTCTGCTACTACAAATTCTTATTTAAACTTTTTTAAAAATTACATTTATATTCAGTATTTCTTCCATCCTAGTACTCTTATGTGGCCTTCCAATATACATCATATTCAGGCCCTGGCCAACCCATGCCAATTTACTTTCAACTTGTGGCAGTCTCTAAAGGTATTCCACAGAAAGCCTATTTGCTACTTATTTCCAAATTGTTCTTGTTCTATACTCGAGGAAAAACTAGATAACTTTTCATTAAGTCTCCCATCTAATTATGGTGCAGCTTTACATATATTAAAGCAGAGAAAGTAGAAGACATTTGCTTCAGTCTTATTACTCTGAATTACAAATGCAATTTTTACTTAAAAGTAAACCCCACTGTCTTTAATGGCCCTCATTTCTATCTAATCTCCAACTTTACTAGCTTAGCCTTTACATCTACTTGTACTGGTTTTTTTTCTTAAAGACTGAAAAGCAAACAATCAATTTAAAGCATAATTCTGCCTTGACAATCTACTAAAATTTAAGCAGGCGGCATTTAATTATCCTAGCACAGATTCAGATGTATGCAAGTAAGGCAATATGGCTTCTCCTCAGTCTTATAATTGCCATCTTTCTCCCAGTAAAAAACTGGATTGTCCCATCTTCATCCTTGGTCTCAATTCAGTTCAGAAAATAGATGAGCCTTCCTCAACCCAGCGAACTCTGGATGTGCAAGACTACAAAACCTATCAGCACAGCCAATATAATGTATACAGGGTTTTGTGTTCAAGATTATGAAAATTGTACAGACAATCTGGAGGGCACCAGATTAGAAAAAAGCTATAACAATGCATTCAAAACAGGAGCATACTGACATATGCAATTTAGGTTTGTTACAGAAATGTTTCTAACCACATCCTAAGGTTTGTCAGTAATCACCAGCTCAGTGATTTTTGTATTTCCTTTCCATATGTCAGATTCATCAACATAACAAAGTTCTGCCCAAATTTTAAAAAGTTTAGAAAGCAATCACAAGCCGAACTGATACATCACATTACCTCACCTCTAGCATGTAGCATTTTCTTAAGAGAAAAAGACTTCCGATGATAATATAGTTTGTTTTTAGCACGGAATATTTACACACTCATTTATGCTAGTATCCCTCTTCGTACAGGCGATAATCTATATGAAGGCTCCCATGCAGCTAAGGAATTAAGAGTTTGAATTGCAAGATACCTAGACTGCATTCCTGCCTGGGTTTAGGACAAGTTCGCTACATCTAACCTGCCTCAGTTTTGGGAGCCTAAAACGCAGCTTTGGGATCCTCGTGCAGAGAAGTGTCTCTCTCTTTCTCTCCCCCCAAACCCCCCCCCCACACACACACATTTCCACACACAAATAAAGGCTTGTTTTGCCATCAGCATCGAGCAAGGAGCTGAATCTATTTGGAACACTTTCTCTCTCTTACTCAAGACTTTATTTATAGGCACCCGAAACTTCCCTCTTCTGATATACTCAAGGGCCGACTACTCGGAAACGCAAAGCCCATTCAGAAATGGAAAGCGGACTGGGAAGCCGGTCATCAGCATTAGCAGGACGCCCAGCTGCAAGGCAAAGGCCACACGTGCCCAAAGCAAAGAAACCCTCTCTCCAAGGCACGAGACTCTGGGACAGGGGCGGGAGTTAGAAAGAAACAGCAGCTGCATGGCCAAGAGTATTGGGGGGGGGGAGAGAGACCCCTCCTCACCTGGAGTCTCGCGACCTAGCTTGCACGTTCCCCTGTAGCGATGCAGAGGGTCGCCGGGATAGGCAACTCCCGCTCAGGCACTTGCTTCCCGAAATCTCTCTCCTCGATAGTTTCATAATCTGGCGAGGAGGAGGAGGAGCGACCGAGCGAGAACGAAAACAGTGAAGCGGTTTTCGCGGGAAACCCGTTCGGGTTCCGGCCAGGCCTAGAAACGCAGCGACGGGCCTCGTTCACCAAGGTTCCCCCTCGCTGATAGGGGGCGTCGCAAGGAACGGGCCGCGGTCCAAGAAAGGCGAAGGGAAAAAGTATCTGGAGATTCTCAGTTATCCTGGTCATGGGTGTCCCAAAGCTGCTTTTTCAAGAGGCAACTGCACTTTCTTTGTTTTTCCTGGAAGAAGCTTCTTGGATGATGAGCGAAACGTCTTCCAGGAAAAACTTAAGTCCAGTTGCCTCTTGAAAAAGCACCTTTGGGGTGAGGGGAAATGCCAGGAGACATGGCTTGAACTCCACAGAGGGTGGGAAGAGGGGGTACCTTGAACTGGAGTTCAGACCACACACCAAACAATTGAAAGAGAAGAAAAAGAGGTCCTTTCAATCTTTCTCATAGAAAGAAAAAAATAATTTGCCCATTCCCTTAAGCCAGTTAGGGATACTTATAGCAGCAATTCTCTCACCCTTAGGTTGGGGGCACCTCTGATGACGCACTTAACCACCGGTGGTTAATTTAACTGTGATTTAAAGACACCCTAACCGAACTACCCACACAAACTTATTCTGCACAGGTTGCTAGGTTAAAAATGTGGTTGACTAGTTGTTCGTGGCAGTTTAGAAGCCTTAGTGAAAGGCATTGTAGAAAATGCAAGAATGGAAAGGAAAAGAGGAAAAGATTTTCCTAAGGAGAAAACCATGCATCAAGGAGGAGTTTGTTTATATCCTGTAGTTCTGACACAGTTGTAGATTTATCTTAGAAGTACAGTAGTAGTAAATAAAATGAAAATCCAGCAGTTATGTGACAGTTGAGGCAAGTGTGAATTTTTAGGTAAGTTTTCTTCGGGGTAAAAAGATCTACATAAAGCGGGGTAAAAAGAAAGAAGAAAAACCAATGTTAGCAAAGAAGGTGAGAAAACATTTGCATTACAATCTGCTTTAGTATTACAGAAGGTGTTATATACTGTAGAAAAAAATGTCCAAACATAATTTTTGATACAGTCCAGTAAGAACTACATGTCATTTTCTTGACTGCAAAGATACATTTTCCCATTTACCACACAAATTGAGTTTTTATAACCTCCTCCCACATCAGAGCTTTGCCGTGAGAATCTTCATTTCCGCCCAATTTCTTTTAGAAAAGAGAGAATCCTTTACCTAAAACAATATACTTCAAAGGAAGACAAAAATAATTCCAAAATAGCACTTAAAGCCAATAAGAATGGGACTGATTTTAATGGTACAGGACCAAAATTAATTCATTGTTTCTCCTTCAAATATTTATATATTTTAATAAATTTAAAAAAATAAAATTGCCTTCAGTTTCTTACTAAATATACTATGTGTACATACTACAGCCTTTAAATTGTAGAAAAAACATGAAAACAAATGCTACTACTGTAATTGCATTTAAGAGTATGGATCTACTAGAAAATAGTTCACCTATGTGCTAGAAAATATATCCCAAATCTGAGATCACAGTTAAGTTTTTAGGATGTATAAGATCTAATTTCCAGTACCTAAATTATTTTTACCAATAGGATAATATGGGTAAAGTTACTCACCTATTTAGCAATAGCACTTAGACTTATATACCACTTCATAGTGCTTTACAGCCCTCTCTAAGCGGTTTACAGTGTCAGCATATTGTCCCCCAACAGTCTGGGTCCTCATTTTACCAATCTCGGAAGGATGGAAGGCTGAGTCAACCTTAGTTAAAATAGTTTGTGATTTGTGTGAATGCAGACAATTGGGTTACTTTAACAAATAATGATTCAGCTAACCATGAATTAGTATGTTGTGCAAACTCATTTACACATCCTACTAAGCTATAGTATGGGTTATTTGGTTTTGGTTTAATATGTTGAATGAACCCAATCAGTATGATTGGTAAACTATGGCTGATAGACTAACCCTATGGGTGTAGACAAACCATGGTTTTAATAAATGCAGATTCGTGCGCATAACTTTTAGGCTCAAAAACTGTGAAACCAGAGTACAAGGGAAAGATGAAGTCTAAAAAAAATTGAGAAGGCATTTGTTACGGATGTTATAAAATATATTATTACAACAGATGACTAGACTGATTTGCCAAAAGATACACCACAATGTTTCAACCACGTTAAGAAGAAATTTGTCATTTTTACATTTGTTATATTATGTAATTTTGGAGGGAGTGTTTACTTTTTGATACTTTACAGTCTAAAGAGAATAGACTATCCACAGGTCCTTTTCTCAAGGTTTTCATTAGTGGCCTTGAATGCTTGCAGATGATTAAAATAAATTCAGCACCCACTTCTAAAAAATTAATATACAGATATGATCAAGAACAAGAAAAGAATTTGAAAACTGTGTATAAAGAGCTCACTTTATTTGCATCTATTGTCTTCAATTTTTTAGATATCAGTGATACATAAATTACATACAGCTAATCTAGGAATATTAACGGGTGGAAAATACAAGCTTTTCTCTATATAAAAAAGCAGGTTCTTAGATATTTTAGCTGCAGAGGTGGGGAAAATGAAAGCTTGGCAGGATGTTAATGTCCATAGCTCAGTGGTAAAACCTGTTTGGTCTCAAGTTCAATCCTTGGCAAGTCATTAAAAGAATGAGGGGGGGGGGTTAGGAGTGGGGAGACCTCTGCCAAAGACTCTACAAATCATTACAATTGAACAATTGTAGATCAGATGGAGCTCTTCCTATGTGTCTTTAGCAGTTAAAAAAATGGTCTGAGAAATGATGTTTGTACTGATAGGAGGTAACACTTTATTTTGCATATTTTTAGTTGAGATAAAGGAGGAAAAGTTTGTTTTATGCATATTCTGTCTACTTTTTCTTCTGTTCCAAGCTGGAGAGAAAAAAAAATGCAAGTTCAATCTTATCCCATATCATTTTAATCAAATGTCTTTTTTTAAAAGTGGTGTGCAATTCCTTAAAATCTATATATATAAAAGCGAAAACCACTCACGCATTAATCACGAAATCTTCAGAACCGTAAAGCCTACAAACTTGAAATTTGCCACGTATGTTCCTCTTGGCTTCTAGGTGCTCACTAAGAAAGGATTTTTCGAACTGACCATCGCAGCATGAGTATTTCTTATATTAACAAGCTCTGATGCTAAGGAGTTCTACTCCCCCTCCCCAACTGAAAAGAAATCTGATCCAAATGCAAAACACAAGCAGAGGAGTTTCAGT
>QLTV01001682.1:3152944-3199490 GCA_003457575.1 Thermophis baileyi
AGGAAGCAGTCGAATCGCCGCATGTAGGAGTCCCATTTCTCCCTGGTCGGGTCGAAAGGCGCCGGCGGGTGGAAGGTGGACATAGCGGCAGAAGGAGGCAGGAAGATGTCTGCCTGGCTGGTTGAAAGTGCTGAAGAGACCCAGCATATCGTTTGCTTCCAGGAAGCAGTCGAATCGCCGCATGTAGGAGTCCCATTTCTCCCTGGTCGGGTCGAAAGGCGCCGGCGGGTGGAAGGTGGACATAGCGGCAGAAGGAGGCAGGAAGATGTCTGCCTGGCTGGTTGAAAGTGCTGAAGAAGCTAGTCACAGTTCTCCTGGCCCAAGCCCTCGTCGCCACTGTTAGATAGTGGGTAGAGATGACAGGAGACAGACTTCCAAAGCAGCTCTTTATTTCAGCTCTTGTATCAGTAACCAGCAAAGAGCAGTCTGACAGCTTGCCCTTTTATAGGGAGCTGTCAGACAGACCAGCCAATAGCGTTTGAGCTTTTTCCCGCTCAAACGCTGGACCTGGTTGGAACCATGCAACATAGTTTAAACAGTTAGAACATAACAGTTACAATGAGTTTCTTTCACAAGTTAGCCATCCTTCGCATACTTTACAACAAGTTGAGACAATATTTCTGCTAAGCAGAAATTAAAATTTTGTAGGCTTGTCTAAGATTCTCAAGTCACGTGATTTAAGAATACAGTAAACCTTTGATTTAATAAACTAATAGAGGGCAGAACTGTCAGATTCAAATTCATTTAAATGTCAGTTGAATTGGATTGTAATACAAGAGAAAAATCTGAAATGGGATTTAATGCATACATCAAAGGGTGTAACAACTGCATAAAATGATGAATAGTTTGTATATTGCATCTAAAGACTGCTAAAGTAAGGTCAGTTAATTGAAGGTTAACTGCAGTTAGAAATATATACAGCTGCTTGTATATAGATGTCCTCTCATGGACTATAAACCTAAAAGGTTTTATTTGTAAGCAGAGTTGTGCCCATGTGTTGACAGGATCTCTTAATTTTCCAGTCACTTGATATGTATCATATTAAATACTATCTCAGTAATCATCACAACAAATGTCTTAGATTACTAATATCCTTGTGTTAAAACAGAATGGAAGTAATGAAGACAAGTGACTCTTACTAAGATAAAGCAGTAAATTCATGGGTGGGTTGATAATTGCAGTAGAATTATATACTGTGTATTTGTTAGTCCTGATATATTAACATTTTCATCCCTATAAACAATAGAGACCCAATTACATGCAATTATTACTATTGTATTCATGTAGGTTAGCTACCCTTGAAACATCTTCACTATACACTCGAAGTATAATTCTGTCCAACTCAGAGTATCATTTCCTATATATTACATTCCTACGTTAGCGATTGTACAGTCTCAAAATGTGGAATACAAAAGTAATATTTCATTTATAGGTTGCTTGTTGCAAATTTTTTCAATACAAGTTGTCTCTAGATACAACTTCATTCTCCAAATTGGAAAAAAAAGAATCTTGGTCCTAATTACTATTGGTGTCTACCAGAGTTTTCTTCATATGTGTATACAGGGGTGGGCTGCTGGGGGTTCGCAGGGGTTCGGGAGAACCTCTAGCCAAGATTCTGTGCAGTTCGGAGAACCCCCAAATCCCACTCCTGGCTGGCCCTGCCCACCCCACCCTGCCCCTCCCAGGAGTCCCCACGCGGCCCGTTTTGAATGCAGGTAAGTGCAGGGCGTGTGCGGAGGCTCGGGGAGGGGGAAAAACGGGCCTACTGGAAGTTCGTGAAGGCCGGAAACGGGCCCGTTTCTGGCTTCCAGAGGGCCTCCAGAGCCTGGGGAGGCTGTTTTCGCCCTCCCGGAGGCGCGAGGAAAGCCTCTGGAGCCCGGGGAGGACAAAAATGCCCCCCCCCGAGTAGGCCACACCCACCATGGCCACGCCTACCCAGCAACCGGGCAAAGAACCCCTTGCTAAAAGTTTTGAAGCCTACCCCTGTGTATATATATTACTGGTAGTCCTTGATTCATGATTACAATTGGGGCCAGAATTTCCATTGCTAAGCAAGGTGGTTGTTAAGGGAGTCACACCTGATTTTATGACCTTTTTCTTTTTTTTTTTGCCACGGCTTTTAAGCAAATTACTATAGTTAAGTGAATCATATGGTTATTAAGTAAATCTAGCTTCCCTCATTGACTTTGTTCTTGGAAGCTGGCTGGGAATGTTGCCGGTTGCAATCACATGACCCCAGGATACTGAAACACTGTAAATATATGACAGTTGCCAAGAGCCCAAATTTTGATCACGAGACAGTGGGGATGTGTGACAGTTGTAAGTGCAAGGACCAATAAGTCACTTTTTTCAGTGCTTTAGTGGTTCATGAATGAATGGTTGTAAGTCAAGCACTACCTGTGTGCCCGTACAATTTATATATACATTTAGAATTTTTCAATGTAGCAAAATATACAAAGCAAACAGGAACAAAGATAGAAAAATGTGAGAGATAAAAGAACAACTTTTTAAAAAAAAAGAAAAAAGAAAACAAAACATTTACACCTTCTACTTTTCTTTCTGATAAGTAATTGTCTTCTTAACCTTTCCCAAAACTCTTCATCCCTTTTTGGTGTCTACCAGAGTTTTCAGTTATTCACTAAAATAGGAATTATGCAATATTTTTTTGGAGCTGATGCCTGTATTTCATAATTTAATATGCTGCAGAGGAAGGATGTCAGACCATGAGGAAAAAAGTGACGAGTGGGGATAAAAATTTAGTTAGGATTAAGTTAAATACGGTGTAATTACTCCCCTCTCACTTGAGGCACAAATGATCAGACTCAAATTATCCTACTTTGGAAAACTCATACAAAGGCCTAGCTCCTTGGAAAAGGCTCTAGTGCTGGGAAAGATGGAAGGAAAGAGATGAAGAGGATGACCAGCAGCAAAGTGAATTGGACTCAGTTACAGTGGAAATTAGTGCACCCTTGGAAGACCTGAAAGTTCAGATTAGGCAAAGGTCATCACGGAGAAAATCTATCGATGTAGTCACTAAGAGTTAGTACCAATTTGATGGCACATAATCATTCCTTCAATAATTGTCCTGCCTGTCAATTACAATTCAGGGAGAAATTTTGTAGGGCCTCGAGGGAGGCTGCACCCAATAATTTGGGAGTAATGTTTACTCCTGAGACCTCAGGTTGTGTGCCTGTAATTAAAAACAGTGATTATGTTATATATTGCACATGGTTTTTAAAGCACAATGTTAATGATTCTTGTTAAAACTGTGAAAGTGAAAACAGTTAAATATCACAATTTTCTTTTAAAAAACCTGATTAACGTCATTCAAACTATTAAGAATAACTTTTATAATAAATATTTTTATATAATTATAATGTTCTTCCCACTAAGACAGCACATTATTAGTGTCTTTCATTGATATATTATCTTCTACAACCTTAAATCTTCACGTGTGTTGTCTGAATTTCAAAAATGTAAACTTACTCTAGTAGTTTTAATTTTGATTTAATTTTAAGGTTTGAGTTGATTGTCTTACATTAATAATAGCATTATATACTGGATTCTTTTAAAACACTCCTTACTTTTAATATTAATGGATTAATAGCATGAAAATTGATAACCCAGTTTTAGATGTTTTAAATGCTTACAGTTATAGATGTTTACAGGGTTCATATAGCAATGTTTTTAAAAGTATGTTCCATACTCTCAAGGTCCTGTGAATGTTATGGCAATTCAAATTATTTTCTTTGTCAAATCTTACTTCACACATTGAAATGTCTGCACATGCAATTCATACATTTCTAATTGACTGCCATTATTGCAAATAACATAAAATTGTGTTTTTTTAATATAAAGATACTTTTCTTTAAAAATAAAGTATTATTAATATGTTTTTGATTTCTCTACCTTTTTTAAAGTGGAGAGAAATATATATTCCTATTTTTTTTTTTACAAAAAGCTGCTCCATGGTCTTGACAAGTTTATCACTATAATAATTTCCCAACCGTAGAAGTTTAGTTTTAGTATTTGAGCCAAGGGCTGCAGCTTTTGAAATGGAAGTGTATCACAAACAAACATCATGA
Source organism: Thermophis baileyi (assembly GCA_003457575.1). Lineage (NCBI taxonomy): Eukaryota > Metazoa > Chordata > Lepidosauria > Squamata > Dipsadidae > Thermophis > Thermophis baileyi. The sequence continues at coordinate 3,157,030 of QLTV01001682.1, forward strand.
TCCAAATCTAGAAACTACTTTTGCTAATCATCTTGACAGAAATCTATAGAGACGGTAGCTGAAATAGAAATCATTGGTTTGAAATTAAATTGTTCAGAACCTAGATCCGTGATGGCGAACCTATGGCACACGGAACCATATCTGAGGGCACACGAGGCGTTGCCCTATGTCAGCTCCAGTGTGCATGTGCGCGCTGGCCAGCTATTATTTGGCCTTCCGGAGGGCGGGGGAGGCCGTTTTCGCCCTCCCCAGGCTTCAGGAAAGCCTCCAGAGCCTGTGGATGGTGAAAAACGGACCCAACGGGCCTACTGGAAGTTTGGAAATGAACTTCTGATAGGCCCGTTGGGCCCGTTTATCGCCATCCACAGGCTCCAGAGGCTTTCCTGAAGCCTGGGGAGGGGCGCGGGGGGAGCGTGGCGGAACAGACCCAACGGGCCTACCGGAAGTTCCGGTAGGCCCGTTGGGCTGTTTTTCACCCTCCCCAGGCTTCAGGAGGCTTCAGTGAGGCCTGCGCGCATGCGTGAGAGGGGGCAGCGTGGGGGGTTGTGCACGCATGCGTGGGGGGAGGGCATTACATTATGGGTGTGGGCACGCACGGGCGCGCTATCGCACACGCACCCTTTTGGCACCCGAGCAAAAAAAGGTTCGCCATCACTGACCTAGATGAATATATCTTTCCAATTTTCCATGTAAAAGATTCTGCATGGCTGCTGAATGGCTTTGTAAGGTTATGGTTTAAGGAGAGTTAACTTCAACTGCAAGTCTTTAGGTTCTGCAGCTGGAAACGTTCATTCTCTTGAGCTGCTATGCTTTCGAAAGGATCACCATTGCTTCTTCAGTAGTCATGCAATGTATCTAACTCTACTGAACACAACAGTGATGTATTTAAGGAAAAAGTTCATTTTTTCAGGTACATGTTATATGGCAAGAGAGCCAGTGTACTGTAGTGGTTGAGAGCACGAGCCTAGGAACCAAGATCCCATGTGCTTCCTTAGGCACCGAAGTCAGTCATTCACTCTCTGTTGGCCCTCAAAAAACATCAAGCTCTGTAACAAGCTGGCTGAAGAACGAATCTTTTATCACATGCATTGGTAGTATCACCATGAGAATTAGGCAAGCACATTTAAAAAAAAGAAAAGAAAAAAAGGACCCTGCAACCAAGCAGAACAAATGCTAAAAAGAAGAAAGCCGCGTTTCCAGGGAATATGGTGGAGCTGATTTTCTGTGCCAAGATGCCGCTTCTGTTAAAAATAAGTATAATGAATCAACATATTGGGAAAAGGCTTTATTTTATGTAATATGATTGTTTCATATTATGAAGAAATAATCACATTGAAAGTGAATGGTGGCTAGCTGTGGAACAGTTTTAGGAATTGCAACCTGGCCTTACAAAGGTATAGATATAGATATAGATATAGATATAGATATAGATATAGATATAGGTGTGTGTGTGTGTGTGTGTGTGTGTGTGTGTTTACTTGCTGTTACTTGCTATTTGAAAAGAGGTTTTCCTATAATCAGGTTAAAAACATAAGACAGGAAAGGATGTAGCCTACCTTTCTGTGCAGATGCCTTTTAAATGGTATTCAGGCAAATGAACTTTCATATAGAGCCCACAGCAGTAAAGTCTACGACAGTGGTTCCCAAACTTTTTCAGTCCACCGCCCCCTTGGTGCTACAAACTCATCCTCAGTGCCCCCCACCCCCCTTCAGGTGGGCGTGGCTTGGTGGTCAGGTGACCGGGTGGGCGTGGCCAATTTGTAAACTGTGGAGAAACTTGCTTAGCAACCAAAATTTTGGGCTCAATTGTGGTCATGTCTTTCTTTCTTTTTCTTTCTGTCTTCCTTCCTTCCTTCCTTCCTTCCTTCCTTCCTTCCTTCCTTCCTTCCTTCCTTCCTTCCTTCCTTCCTTCCTTCCTTCCTTCTTTCTTTCTTTCTTTCTTTCTTTCTTTCTCTCTCTCTCTCTCTCTCTCTCTCTCTCTCTTTTTCTTTCTTTCTTTCTTTCTTTCTTTCTTTCTTTCTTTCTTTCTTTCTTTCTTTCTTTCTTTCTTTCTTTCTTTCTTTCTTTCTTTCTTTCTTTCTCTGCCCCGTTTCTGCAAAGGCAGAGCCCTGCAGGGCGATCTGAAGAGGGATGCTGTAGAAAAGGCCGCCTTCCACCTGTGCCTCCCGTGCCGGCTCCGTGGGACTTGGGGCTCCGAAGCAGCCCACTGGCTTCCAACCCGGCGCCGCAGGCCGAGTTCCCAGAGTGGCGCCGGCGGTCGGTTGGGCCGATCCGCAAAGAGACAGGCAGGTGGCTGGTTGAGAAGCCAGTGGGCTGCTTTGGAGCCCCAAGCGCCGCAGAGCCAGCACGGGTGGAAGGCGGCCTTTTCTGCAGCATTCCCCTCCCCTCTTTGGATCGCCCTGCAAGGGGGGGGCTCTGCCTTTGCATAAATGGGGCGGGCGCATGTGCAGCAGCCCCGGGACATCCGCTTGCCCTTCCGCCGCCCCTCTCAGTGTCTGCATTTCCACCAAGGGCCGCCCGTCCACCCAATGGCTGGGCCGGGCTGGACGCCGATTTCGGAAGGCAAGCGGGTGTGGGGGACCCCCGGGAAGGCCGCGTGGAAGGCCGCCAAGCATGGCAGGGCTGCGGGGAAGGGAGTAGGCTGCTACCTCCCTTCCCCGCCGCCCCAACCTGCTTTCCTGCCTTCCATGCGGCCTCTTAGTGCCCCCCTGCCCCCCCTCGCCTCTTAGCGCCCCCCTTAAGTCATCCCACTGCCCCCCCAGGGGGCAGTACAACCCACTTTGGGAACCACTGGTCTACGAAGTATATTTTGCCACTCTTATTTTAGATTGCATGATCTGGGTCAGAGGAATAATACAAAATAACTTTTAAAATTAAAACAAATTGTTGACTTTTGTAGGGTGACATCTAAGCAGATCAGTAAGGAAGCAAAAGATCAAATTCAAGGAAGAAACTACAATTATGCACTTTTACAAGAAATAATTTAAAGGGAAATGGAATGCAAGATGGAATGGAAACAGGAATACAAACTTTGGAATGCAAACAGGAATGTATGTTGCAGAATTGGAAGAATTGGGCCTTAAAGCCTAATGTTCAATCAGTGGTTGCATTCACAGAATGTAATCAGATATAGTTTGTTTAAGCAACCTAGCCACAGTTGGCCGAATTCTTATTATATAAGAACCAAGATTAAACCATGATTGTAAACCACTCTGACTCATACAACATACGCTATAAATCTAATGATTTAGAATGTTATGTGAACACAGTCAAGAGTGAAGGACATTGCTATATTAAGCAGCAGCTGTATGCTACATTCTCAAAAAAATGAATTTCCCTTTTTTGGAAACAATACATTCTCAAAAAAAGGTAGAGTACCTCCATCCTGATTTTCCAATCCTAATTTCCAAAATAGCAATAATACATTCTTTGTGGTGTTAGGCATCCTTGGATGTGGTTTTTGTTTAAAGAAGAGTGCTACATCCTGTTTAAGATTGAGAGAAGTGGTAAACTAATAACATCTGGCCTTTTTCCTGTGCTGAGCAAAGAGGTTTATCATGAGTGCTAGTCCTTCCCTGTATCTCTTCCATCTGTTATTCCCAGACAAGTTCTTCCCCAAAGAAGACCTTAAAGTAATGCAGGCTTGGCTGATGCACAGCTGTAAGCTTTTAAGTTTGCTACTGGTGGATGACTCTAAATGCTTACTTTGAGATTGTTTGGATTTTGTTTTTCTTGGAGTAAGCAATTTAATAAATCAGTTACTGTGGCAAATGGGTAAACAATCTATCGAAGCAGAGGAACTGATCAGAAATAAGCAATAAAAGCATGGAGGTCCTTCCCCTTATTCTGTTTCATTAGGAAACACTTTTACTTTAAGAAATATGTCTTTGGCCTCTCGGTGTTTGAGTTTCCTGAACTTTTGCATATCACCACCACTGAATGTTATCAGAACTTAATGTAGGACCTAATAATAAATCATAAAGGGATTCTGGATGAACAAATGCCATCAGTTTGATATTTATTTCAGAAAGCCATCCCACATGATGAAAAAATGATTGCATCTCTATTTCAATCCCTTCATGTAAAGGGCTAAATAGTTGTGTGAGTACTGTTTTATTAAACAATCAGGTCATTTGGGCCTGCCATACATACATTTTATGGACCATAACTTGAGCACACTTCAGTGCACACCCCACAGCAGTCTTGGAAGGCCTATACGAAAAGATCCCTATGAGCTAAGACTGTGACCTTGTAAACAAGAGGTTATTGAAACTACAGCTCACGTCTTGCTATGCTACACTCTCTATAACAGGGGTGTCAAACTCACGTCGTCACATGATGTATCGTGACTTTTTCCCCCTTCGCTAAACTGGGGGTGGGCATGGCCAACGCGTGACGCATCCGGGCCATGGGCCACGAGTTTGACACCCCTGCTCTATAAGGATCCAATGCTTTACCTTGTAACTCTTTACTTGCTAGGGAATTCTGATCTTTTTATATGCATTTGTTATCATATCAGTGTGATCCATTCTCCTTGAATGTAGTCAAATGTTGGTATACTGCTTGTAAAAGTAGACAGATTTCCCATCCACCAACAATTGTGGGGTTTTTTGTTTTGTTTTTTTTACTTTATTTTTTTTAATGTGCTTCTATCTGTAATTCTGGTCTCCAATCATAATAAAAATTCTATATACATTTCACAAACTTTGTTTCACAGTGAAACAAAGTACAGGTAGTCCTCAACTTAAAAGAGTTTGTTTACTGACCATTCAGCGTTACAACGGCACCAAAAAAATGTGACTTATGACTGTTTTTCTTAGTTACGGAGTTTGCAGTGTCCCCATGATCACGTGATCAAAATTCAGATGCTTGACAACTGGTTCATATTTATGACCTTAGCTGTGTCCCAGTGTCATGTGATCTTCTGACAAGCAAAGTCAATGGGGAAACCAGATTCACTTAACCAGGTTACTAACCTATCAACCGCAGTGATTCACTTAACTGTGGCAAGAAAAGTCGCCAAATGGGGCAAAACTCACTTAACAAATGTCTCACTTAACAACAGAAATTATGGGCTCAATTGTGGTCATAAGTCGAGGACTACCTGTTTACAGGTTCTACAGACATCTTATGGCCCATCCTTAAATGATTCTATTAAAAAGTCGTTGAAGTCTATCAATCTAAAGATTACAGAACATTTCAGCAAACAGACTTCAAGACCTTAGTCTTGAAACAGAAAAGATGGTAGGATTGTCATAATATGGGGATTCGTTGCTGCCTGAGAATCTCATAATAAAACAAATTCTGTAGCACAGAACTCTGCAGAAGAATATCAGGCCATCTGTCAACTGAAGCTCAGATAGATCACACCGTAAATAAAATAATGGTTCCAATATACAAACAAGGCTATAGAATTATATTAGGAAAAGGACAAATAATGTGTTTCGGAATGCCAAATCCAGGCTTAAAGCTCATAGTTTTGGTAAGACCAGAAATGTGCTCATGATAGAATACTCTCAGATGTTACTAAACTGAAGCAGTTTTTTTTTTTTTACAAAGATGCAAAAGACTGATGCCAATTAGAGAGTTTGGCTAAAATTGTTGCAGCTATCAATTACAAGCAGTTATTAAATTCAGGAGATTGATTACTTTTACATACTGGCACATCACAAGTCAGATGAAAACAATAATTGGTGTTGTTAGTTTGTTCATATTCTCTTTATATATTGGTAGAAGCCACATGAAGCTCTGATAACATTCAATAGAGGAGAGGTACAAAATTTAGAATTTAGAAAATTTAGAAAATCCAGAAGCCAGTAAATACTTTTTTTCCATGGAACTGTATTTTCTGTACATATTAGTTTAGTCTCTGAGAGAAATCATGTTTCTGTGAATAAAAAAGAATCATCACTGGACAGGAAAAAATAGTGCCTATATGGCAGACTTAATGGAAAGTGTGCTTGAGCATATGGCTGATGCAAGCTTTGTATGGAGTTATATTAAATGCAGAGCAACGTGGAAACCACAGAATTGGACAAAAATACTGAGATATCAAGGAAAAACTTGAAATTAGTAGTGAAACAAGTTGTGAATTAAATATGTTGCCTCAATATTTTCTAAAGAAGTGCTGAGGATTAGATTTGTAGTATTTTAAAATACGTGGCTCATTTTGCTTCAGAGTTATTTGTTCTGGGAGGGGTTATGGCCTACTTGGCTTCATTTGTCCTTGGCTGAGACACAGTGCTCCATTTGTGGCATCGAAGTATTCATGCTTCCAATACCAAGGCAAGGGACATGAATTTCAGGCCTATAAGAGGAAACTGAGGATATAGCCTTTCCTAATGATTAAATTATGGTTCAATTCTTCTGGAACAAACGTGAGGAATCCCATCCCATTAATGATACGAACAATTTTGTGTTGGGGGAGAAATACATAACAAGAAATGGGAATATTATTGGACACTTGTAGAAGCACTGATAGGAGAGAAAGTTTGTCTACAACTGATGGGATTCTGCTCTTCTCCGGGATGGCTTAAGGATGAAATTGCTCTCTTCAAGAGTTTGGAAAGAAGGTGGGCAAAGCATTTTAAATTCCTTTGGTATGGTCCAGTTTTTTTTAGCAACCTTAATGTACACTAGTCAGAAGTTGACACAGAATTCTGGTAGAGGCCTGAACAGAGCAGAATGGTGTGATTACATTAATTCTCAATGACATGCTTTGGTTGATACAGCATAGTAGTATATTAAATTATAGCAAATGAGTAGTATAAACTACAAGTGAATAAATTGCATCTTCTCTCTTTTGCACACTAAAGTTTCTCCCTCTCCAGATCATCTCTAAATGTCACATATCAGAAAAACAGCAAACCTTTAATCTCCATTTCAAAACACAAACCCCCCATCAAATTAGGTATCCTCACTCAACTTTTTGGGTGTGATTACCTGGCATTATTCTGTTCATTTTTAAAACAGAAAAATGGTTCCAAAAAAGCTACCCACTCTTGCCTGGGACAAAGTTGTACTCATGAATAATATACAGATAATCTTCGAAGTACAATTGTTTAATGACTGTTCAAAGTTGTGACAGCCTTAGAAAAAGTGACTTATGACCTGTATTCACACTTATGTGGCCATAGTCACATGATTGCAATTGGGATGCATGGCAACTAGTTCATATTTACAACTGTTGTGATTTGCTTAATGCCTATCTGGGGAAGCTGGATTTGCTTAATGAGCATATGACTCACTTAATGACTATAAATTGAGGACTCCCTGTGTATTTGTTACTAACATATAAGGTTGCCTGTGTCTATGAGAATGTCTATGAAATGGCATTGAATTTAATTATTGCACATAGCACTCAGTTCTCCAAGTCCTAATTGGTGACAAGTTTCACTTCTTACACCTAAATTTATCATACGTTCCTGACACTCTCCCTGCAGATTTTGCTGATTCATTCTTCATTGGGATGGGTGACTTGCCCTTTCTTCTGTTTCCTGATATCGGGAAGAGTCAAACTTTTTCATCTAGTCAGCACACTTGGAAATGTGAAACCATGCTCTGACCAATCCCATGACACACATTTATCAGCAAGTAAAAGTGGTTGCCCACCACTCCCTCTTCCCTCCCAAGTTGAAAATTCCATCCCAACTTATTTTTGTCTTCCCCCCTCCCGGGCACATGGGTGACCAATTTCCAGGCAGTCCAAGAATGCATTTGGGTGAGCCATTCACTATTTTTACTTCCTAAGGGCAGACACAAAGCAATTAGAGGATGACACTTTCATTTGAAAAACACTAACTTTCCCTGCAGTTTTCTTGGCAAAGTTTTTCAGAAGTGGTTTGCCATTGCTTCCTTCCCAGGGCTGAGAAGGACTGACTAGCTTAAAGTCACGCAGCTGGCTTTCATGGGTAAGGCATGAAAGGAAACATTGTCTTCGGGTTTCTAGCCTGATGCTTTAACTATTATACCAAACTGGCTCTTCCAAACATTATAAAATTATGTTTTGTAATCAGATAATTAAATATGCTATAGTATGTGCTAATAAGGTATATCCTATAGCCGTGATGGCGAACCTATGGCACATGTGCCACAGGGGGCACGCGGAGCCATATCTGAGGGCACGCAAGGCGTTGCCCTATGTCAGCTCCAGCGCGCATGTGCGCGCTGGCCAGCTGATTTTTGGCCTTCCGGAGGGCAGGGGAGGTCGTTTTCACCTTCCCCAGGCTTCAGGAAAGCCTCCGGAGCCTGTGGATGGCAAAAAACAGCCCAACGGGCCTACTGGAAGTTTGTTTCCGAACTTCCGGTAGGCCCGTTGGGTCCATTTTTCGCCATCCACAGGCTCCAAAGGCTTTCCTGAAGCCTGGGGAGGGAGAAAAACAGCACAACGGGCCTACCGGAAGTCCGGAGGCTTCACTGAGGTCTGCGCGCATGCGCAGGGGGGCAGCGGGGGGGTTGTGCGCGCATGCACGGGGGAGGGCATTGCATTATGGGTGTGGGCACGTGCGCACTATCGCACGCACGCGCGCCCTTTTGGCACCCGAGCAAAAAAAGGTTCGCCATCACTGTCCTATAGTATATATAAAGACTTGAATGAAAGGTAAGTAGGTAAATAAATACTTCAATTGATTTCCCTAAATAAGATAACTAGCCCTTTTCAAATTTTAATGACAGTTTTCCTATAATATAGGCTGCACCATGGAAAATAGCAAAATTACTGATATTAAAACACATCTATGGTGGTGCCTGTTAATGACCTGAATGTAAAGAACAGTCAGCACAAGAAAATGCAGTCCTTCAAGTAACTCGGATTAAAGCATGTAAAGTTTGGAAGACTTTAGTGAACAGTTTAAATTATATGTAGAAGGTAACAAGGACGACAGTTCTGTCATGAGAATAATGTAGCACCTCTAAGGGGTTTGGCTCCCTATATGTGCTGCCCTGTCATGGGGCAGTTAAAATTTCCAAGCCATGTTCAAGGGCTGTCCTATTATGAACATATTGCAAGTACCCAACTGGGAGATCATCAGCACATGTACTGTATCACTGCCACTAGGATTTTCTCTCCAGAGGAAAAAAATTCAGCACAACTGATTTATCAGAGCTAACAAAAGTTTCCCTTTTATAAAATTATTATTGGTTCATTGCACAATCAGCCAGATGTTTAGACTGGATTTGGCATTTTTATCAACCCACTGAGTCCTTTCCAAAGACCTGGGATAGGCAGATGTTGATGTTGATGGTGTTAAAGGTATCGCAGGATGTAAGCTGTTGTGAGTAAAGCTGCCTTTTGCAATTGACCGATGGTGATTTTGTCAAAGCTAATTATGTTCAAGTGGTATTCCAGTTGTTTTGGAATTGCACCCAAGGTGCCTATATTATTATTATTATTATTATTAGTAGTAGTAGTAGTAGTAGTCATAGTAGTAGTAGTAGTAGTAGTAGTATTAGCATTATTAGCACTTCACCTTTATTGCTTTTGTAAGTCACTCAAGGCAGTGAACATACCTAATATTCCTTTCTCCTTGCACTTTTCCCACAACAACCCTCTGAAGTAGATTTGGCCGAGAGTGACTGGCCCAAAGTTACACAGCCAGCTTTCATGCTTTAAGGCGGGACTAGAACTCAGTCTCCTGGCTCTTTAACCACTGTAAATATTACAGCTGTAAATATTAATAGATTTTTTTTTGTAATATTATTCAGTCTTAAAAAACATATTGATAATATAAAGTAGAATATCCCCAAACTATGGAAAAATATATACCTAACATCGGGAGGGAATGTATGAAATTATGGCTAAAGCAGTATAATGTTAGAGATATACAGGTAAATCCTAGCATGTTTTATCTTTTATAATTATAAAACTAGGTCCATGCTAACACGGCCACAAGTTCACTGTAGTTGCTTTGACAGAAATAAGCTTCCAAATTCAAAAATGCATATCCAGTCTGGTTCAATATGCAATTATTTTATAGACATCCCTACTAATCATTAGTATGGCATACAAGTTGAGTTCCTGAAATCCTGCTCTATGGTTTGGTTGACTGTTCTCTGACTTATCCTTTTACCAATGTTTCTGCTATAGAAATATCATACTATTATGTCCTTATGTGGTTAGATGTCTTAATCATGTTTTAAACTGGATTAGGCAGTTTGGAGGGGTATAAATTCCAAGGAAGAAGCTAGAAAATGCTGATTTCTGGCTTCTTTCTCAACTAGTTATCTCCTCCCAAGGATTTGTAGGCTAGGAAATGAATCCTTGCTGATTTGGAAAAGATTGAGTCTTATGTTTCTTTCCCCCCCCCCCAAGTTAAATTAGGTTATTAATTACCAATAATTATAGCAGGGCAGTTCTGAAATGTAAAGTACGTAGGTTTCCTAAAACTAAAAATGATATGCTGGCCTTCAGTTGCATTTTGATCAATTGAAACATCCTCCAAATACAGACGCATGCAAACACACAACAGTAGCCAAATGCCCACTTTTTCTATGTATCTCTATAAATAAATTTATCACTAATTTCCATGACATCTGTTCACATTGAAGTTAGTAGTATCCTACTACTTTTGTAACTAAAGAAGTCATAAAAGATTGAGCACACCCATAGTGGTGCCTATAGATAACGTGTTAGAGAGAGGTCTGTCATCTTAGGATTCGTTATTCATTATACAATATGTCAGTATTTATATTACCGTGCGTTGGAGTTACTATATTTTAGAGTGAATGAAGAATTGTCCTGAGTGTAAAGGAAAAGTTGATAACAACTGCTTAAAGTTATGTTTCATTTATATGTAAAAATATGTCAGGCTGAACTACCCCAGTTTGGAAGTATTTAAAATCAGTATCTAAAACAGCATGCAGATATAAATTTTATAGACTCTAATTTTAACACACATGCACACAACAAACACACATACCTTTCCATGTGCCAAGAATGTGGATTTTATTACAGCTAATAAAAACCATTTTCTTTTCTCTGTCTAAGTGCCTCTTCCTGTTGCTTTCTCACATCTGCCCAGAATGTGCCTCTGAAGAAAGCTTATCATTGTGATGCTTCTTACTACTGCTGCCAACAGCTACCTTGGGCTGTTGGGTTAGCAATTGGGGTCAATAATACTGCCAGCCCTATTGCTGACAAGGACACCTCAGATATTACATTTTTCTAATACACTCATCAAGTGCCTTGACATCGGACTTTCAGTACCAAGAAGGGGTTCTGTTTTCAGTAAATCTATAAAGAACTGGTTTGGTGTAGTGGTTAAGACATCAGGCTAGAAACTAGAAGATCATGAATTCTAGTCCTGCTGAGTGATCTTGGTCCAGTCATATCCTCTCAGACCTAGGAAGCAGGCAATGGCAAACCACTTCTGAAAAATCTTGCCAAGAAAACTGCAAGGATTTGTCCAGGCATTCTCCGAGAATCAGACACAATTGAACAGAAGTGGGGGGGGGATCCAAGAAGAGACTATAGCAGGGGTCTGCAACCTTAAACACTCAAAGAGCCACTTGGGCCCGTTTCCCACAGAAAACAAAACACTGGGAGCCACAAAACCTGGGTGGGCGTGGCCAACTCGATGTCACTCATTCCCACCCAGTCACATGACCACCACCCCTAGCCATGCCTAGGTTTTGTGGCTCCCCGTGTTTTCTTTTCTATGGGAAATAGGTATCTCCCTCTCTGTCTCTCTCCCTCTCTATCTCCCATCTCTCTCCCTCCCTCCCTCCCTCCCATCTCTCTTTCTCTTTTTCTTTATCTCCCTCTCTTTCATCTTTTTCATCTCTTTTTCATCTTTTTCATCTCTTTCATCCCTCTGCCGCGACAGGGTGACAGGGAGCCGCAGCAGAGGGCCCAAAGAGCTGCATGCGGCTCCGGAGCTGCAGGTTGCTGACCCCTGGACTATAGAGTTGGATAATCTATAACTAAGCTTCCTTGACTGTGCATACAGAGAGTCATAGCTGCTCACAAATAAGGAGCAGAAGGACAATTTATTAGATGGTCATCAGAAAACTCTGTAAATAACCAACTCCTTTGAGAGCTGAAGGCTCAAGGCTATATTTCTAGAGGCCTTGGTATGTTACTAAGTATTTTTCTTGTGAGAACCATAAACTGGGAGGTGCTGTTGTACTTGCTGCATATTGCTGAGTTCCAAGAGTCATCTGGTTGACCTCTGTGTGTGCATAAACAGCATAGCTATTTAACTTGATTCAACAAAGTTTTCTCAGGGCATTTGGATGTTTTCCGAGATTCTGTTCATTAGAAGCACATTAAAGGATGCAAAGTGCACATGAAAGAGGGGGGGGGGAGTTCCAGGAGGGACAGGTTTGCTGTAATCGGATCCCCTGCAAAAATTTAACAACTTCTATACCGGATAAAAAAAATGTAAAGGGAGCTAGACTCATCCCTCTGAGGTTTGTCATTAAAGCAGCGTTATTTGTTAATACAGGACATGGTTTGATTCATAAGGAATAAATAATGTATTTGTGATTAATAAGACGTTCATCCTTTGCATTCCCCTATAATAACGTGTTATATTTACTACATTTAATAGCCTATGAAATAGAGAAAAAATCCATTTTCTGACTCGCATGAAAACAACATGACGTGGAAGATTGCTAGGATATTTGTGCTTTTTATACCTGCCTTCTGACTCAGCCTTCTTTCTGAATAGATTGTGACTGTCCCGTAAATATTCAGCTATTTCCATCTCTGCCCCCATGTAGGATAGTCAATCTGGTCCCTTGATCATAGGTTGAAAGTCGTCTTATTGCCCCCTCTGGCATGTAACCAGACACAGCTGAACAATCTTATGCAACCATCTGTCTTTTCAGGGATAGTTTTAGGAGTGCCCTCACAAGGCAAATTTTTAGTCCTTTTAGTTGCTGGAGAAGTTTAAACATACAGCATGTAATTGCTGTATGTCTTGAGGCACCCCCATTTCCATGGAGCATCAGTCAGGAGGGCACTGTAACTATGTTTGACGACAAACAAGAAACTTTTCACTTTTTAGATTCACATGATATTTGTTTAGATTGACTGTTTTGAATTTAATTCTTTAAAACAGAGGCGTCAAACTCGCGGCCCGTGGGCTGGATGCGTCACGCACTGGCCACGCCCATGCCCGGTTTAGTGAAGGGGGGGAGAAAGTTGCCATACATCACGTGACGACGCCGTGATGACGTGAGTTTGACACCCCTGCTTTAAAGAGTGAAAGAAATCATAAGGATTCCTGATTGTATTGGGAAAGGAATATCCCCTGCATATGAACTAACATAGAACTGTAGAGAGCCATCTTAATCAGCTTCATAAATAGCTGTTTACTTGGGTGAATCCTAAATAAATGACAGTTTTCTCTATCTAACGCTTACCCCCAAACATTCATTATCTGTATACAGTATTTCTCTTTCCTTCACTTTGCAAAAAGAATACAAGGTTGAACCAAATACTTTACTCTGAATTGATTTCAACAATGTTCAAAATACCAGGGGGCTAGTTGAACATGCTGGCTCAAGAATTCTGGGAGTTGAAGTCCACAAGTTGTAAAAGGGCTACAGTTCTCTCCCCTCTCCCCCGCTCTATATGATAAAATCTACATCATCCATTACAGAAGCTGTCATTTTTGTATTAGGCTACCAAGAAACATATGGTGAAGTTGTTTGATTGGGGACAGTACAGTCCTTGGCATTCTTCTCTTGACTTGTGGCGCTCTTTATAGGTTTCCAGTTCTGCAGGCTTCATTAGATTAGAGGATTATTCCTCAGGTTGGACTTCAGACTTCAGTTTAATAATGATGGGAGAAAATGCTTGCAATTGCAGCTGCACTGTTCCTAAGCAACAGTTTGGAAACAGTTTTATTGACTGCTGATCAGTTTCTGTGCCTACTTGCCTTTTAAAAAGCCCTGATTTCTTAGGTACTACGTCTGTCTTCCACATAAGCCTTCCCATGCCTGAAATGTATGGTTAGAGGCCTTTTTCATTTACCCCTGGCTTCTGAAACTGGACAGGTGGTAAGAGATCCATATGGCTGTGCTGCTTCACTCATATACTATTATTATACATATATAATGTAAAATAATAATACTTGGATCCTGGCTTCAAAAAGTGCCAGAGGAGGAAGTAAGGAGGATTACTTGTGGCAGGTGCAAGAACTTGGCACAATCCCAGTCCTGGCTGACTGACAAGCCAAGTTTGTCTTGGCTCCTTCTGGTCTCAGGGTTGTTTTAGCTGCCTGACCGATACAGTCAGAAGGATGTATTTGAGTCAGACCAACGTGAATCGGCTGTAAAGTCATGTTCATGCTGTTCTTTCCCAGCACATTGATCAAGAAGAGCCCCAAGGTTTCCCTCCTCACCCTGGCATTGGTCCTGCATTTGGTATGTAGCTGGTAGTGAACATTGGGAATATTGCTTTCTGAGATGTGAAGCTCTTAAGCAAAACATTTAGGCTACTTGGTGTGTCTGAGTCTTCCCCCTAGCTCAGCAAATGAATTTAACTTCCTTGGTCACCTGGTCAGGTGAATGACAGCATCTGCTAAAAGAAGGGCCATGCATTGTTAAAGCTCCTTCTGATGCAACAGGATAAGGTCGATAGGGCAGCTTACATTGGCTTTAACTTTCTTACCTGTTTAGGGGTCTCTTTCTCAAGGAAGACCTCATGTTATGGAAGACATTGCTACAGAGGGTGGAAGGGACAATAAAACCCTTGGTCCTCCTATCTCTGTGAGAATCCTGCCTTGCCTGAGGCCAAGTGGATATTTTTCAAGGGTGTGGGGGAACTTTTTATAGACTGGAATGTACAGGGGGCAGTGAGCTGCATTTGAGCATGCATGCCAGTCTTTTAATGAGCTGTGGCATGTTAGGTGATAGTGGAATTGTCAAAGAGATGGTGGAGTTCAGTACAAATCTTCATTTGCTTTTAAATTAGCCTTCTGCAAATAGATGTCCTTATATATTATGGCTCCCAGACTTCTCTGCTATTTAGGGAGTTGTAGTCCTAGCAGAAGTGGCCTTTATGTGATGCCAAAGCCCCAAGGCACTGTTACATTTAAGTAGCTGAATGGCACAGCTCTGGATTACTATGTGAATATATGGAGACATGAGAGTGATGGAACAGTGAGGGAGAATTAGTATCACTTTTAGTTTTAAAATGATTGCTGTTATCTGTTAGAGTTAAATGTATTCTATGTAAACATCTATGTATTCCTCCTATGCAAAAATATCATTTGCCCCCCCTCCTACAGTATATGTGTGAATGCACACTCACACCCCCATCCCCACATTTTAAAAGAGTCTCAAGCTGACTCTGCATTATTTCAGATCTTTTCACTGTTGGGAACACTGGTCTATAGGTAATTAATGCCTTCTTGGCATTGACTAGACGTCTTCTTCTCAGGCAGATGGTGTTGGTAATACTCATAAATGAAGCTTTTCTAGAAAAAAACACGAAGCTGTCTCATTTGTGTTCCTTGGGCAGTTGGTCTATATTGTTAAATTAAAAGGTAAAGGTTCCCCTCGCACATATGTGCTAGTCGTTCCCGACTCTAGGGGGCGGTGCTCATCTCCGTTTCAAAGCCAAAGAGCCAGCGCTGTCCGAAGACGTCTCCGTGGTCATGTGGCCGGCATGACTAAACACCGAAGGCGCACGGAACGCGGTTACCTTCCCACCAAAGGTGGTCCCTATTTTTCTACTTGCATTTTTTTACATGCTTTTGAACTGCTAGGTTGGCAGAAGCTGGAACAAGTAACGGGAGCTCACTCCGTTATGCGGCACTAGGGATTCGAACCACTGAACTGCCGACCTTTCGATCGACAAGCTCAGCACATCCCTATTGTTAAATTAGGGCTAGTCTATTTAGGAGCCATAAAGGACTTCGTTCTTTCAACCTTTTGCTGAATTGCCATGTTATAATTTGTGTACATTTCATTCTTTGGTTTTTTTCCCCCCCCCAGGAGCACCAAACTTTGCAAACATTTTGTGCTGCAAGGAAACTAGAGTGATGTCAGCGGAGGATGATACCGGTGGAGAGGCTCCCAGTGGCAGTTTCTGGGAGGTAAGAGCAGAGTAAACGAGAGGTAGGGTGCTGCTTCCACAAAGCGTTGAGGGAGAATCCTGGTAGAAGAACTAAGGTCTCATGGTCTAAATTCCATTTTGAAGAAATTGAAGGCAGCAACAGCAGGCCTAGAGCAGGTGATTCAGATGCCATTTTATGATGGTGCCATTTTATGATTGTACCATTTTTAGCGCTTAATAATAATAATAAAGTTTGACATTTGTGACCGTGATACACAAGCCGTCTATCTCTGCTTACAAGACTTGGAAATAATTCCGCAGCTCACAAGCATTGCCCGTTGTGTGGGGGAGTCTGATGCATTCTTCTGACTCTTAAGATAAATCTCAGAAGAGGGCAAGTGTAACTGATGCTGTGGTCTAATTTCAGCCTGGCAATTACAAGAGGACAGTGAAACGGGTGGATGATGGAAACCGGTTGTGCAATGACCTTGTCTCCTGCTTCCAAGAGAGAGCCAAAATTGAGAAGAGCTACGCTCAACAGCTAACAGATTGGTCCCGCAAATGGAGGACGTCTGTAGAAAAAGGTATTCTAGAAGGTGTATGTGGCTATGAAACCAAAATTAAAACATTTGATAAATTAGTTAAACAATAAACATAAGAACTAAATAAAGATCACAATGGGGGGGAGATAGTATATATAACATAGCCGGCGTGCAGGCTTCTTTTCATCAGAAGATCCCCAGGCTTATTGGGAAAAACAGGTTTAAAGAGTAATCTAAAAGGTCAGAAGGATTGGGGCCCTTCTCAAGAGGGATGATGTTCCAATGGGGGAAGGGGTGCCTCAGCAGAAAAGACTCGTCTCCTAGGTCCTATCAAGTGAAACTCCCTCACGGATGGGATGTGCAGCATGCCCTTCCTGCTTTTCTAGAAAGAATTGATCTTTCATGGAGAAATCTTTCCAATTGTTCTCCAAGAAGTAACTTTGTTAAATCAAGGAAAGCTATGTAGCATTTTGGTTTTAAGGTAAACATCTCACAAAGCCTGCAGGATGAATCTGGAGGAGCTGATACTGCTACTTCTACGAAAATGCCTGATGGCTTTTTGCCACTGGCTTTTGAATAGGCAACAAAAGTTTGACTTAAATAGGAAGAAGCCAAGAGCCCATAACATCTGTCTTTGTAGAAGAGATAAAAGGCAAACTTGCATTATGTGCTGGGAAATCTCTTGAGTGATAACCGTAGACGGGCAATAAAGTGACTTGGTGCAGGTTGATATTTATAGATATTGCTGTCTATAGGAATTAAATCTTTATGGAACAGAAATTAAACAAGAGTTTGGTAACAAACTCTCTCCTTATTTGTGTATGTTTTATTTATTTATTATTTAAATTTCTATGCTGCCCAACTCCCGAGGGACTACATCCCTCTTTCCTTTAGTCTAGCAGCTTAAAATGGTGCATATTGTATCCTTTCCTGCAATTTTAACTCCATTATGTAAATTGACAGATTCATAGACACTTGAGTCTGCTGGGTTACTGTATATATACATCCATACAATTTTCATTCCATAATTCATTCCATTGGCGGGTTAGACATTTTGATAACAGATGAAGTTTGGCTTCAGAACCTAGTTCCTTTATATTTGGTATCCTTATACTGTTATGCTGTCTTTCTTGATTCCTAGGACCTCAATACGGCACTTTGGAAAAAGCCTGGCATGCATTTCTGACTGCTGCAGACAAACTTAGCGAGATCCATCTAGAAGTACGGAATCGTCTAGCTGGTGAAGATTCAGAGAAGATCAAGGCTTGGCAGAAGGAAGTCTATCATAAGCAGTTGATTGGTGGCTTTAGAGAGACAAAAGAAGTGGAGGATGGATTTCGCAAGGCCCAGAAGCCCTGGGTAAAAAAGTTGAAAGAGGTGAGTTGGATGTGCAACCTGAAGATGGGTGGAGAGAAAATCAGGAGATTTACTATCCTTAGAATCCTGAAAAATATAAGTTGTTGATTCAGTCCACTGTAAATGTTTGGCCACACATTGCTGGACCTAAATCAGTTAAGGAGTAGCAGAAGTCAGTGCAATATTTGGTGGAAAACAGCATATAAAATGCACAGATTAAGGAAAAGTGTCCCATGAAAAATAATGCAAAGTCCCTTGTCCTTTTAAAAAGAATGTCACATAATTCTGCATAAATTTGACAGGACAGATGTTTGATACACACCACTGTGTACATTCCTACTGGGGCATTGCTAAAATGTAATCTCATTTTGAAATTGGCCAAATGGATACGTCTGTTTTTGGCCCTGTGGGAAAAGAAAAAAAATATAAATGGCAGTTAATGTTTTCTGCCGCTTGTTGAATAATGGTATTTGTCACTGTGTCCTGAAAGCAGCTCTGCTGAAATGCTTGATGTAATATTTAATGTATCTGTGGGAAGGTGGAAACTTCAAAAAAGAATTACCATGTTGCTCGAAAAGAGGAGAAAACTGCGCAGACACGAGAGAATCATGCCAAAGCAGATACTTCCACATCCCAAGAGCAGCTGCGTAAACTGCAAGACCGAGTGGAGAAATGTTCACAAGAAGTAGAGAAGGTAAGGTTGTGCTTAGTTGAGAAAGTCTTTAATTCAAAATTGGGAGTATGGATTCTGCATAGCTGATGGAATTCCATGTCTGGAGAGAGAGTAGCCCATCCCTATGGTCTTCAATTTTTATTCTTTTGGGAGGGTTCTATTGTTGGCCAGAGGAATATCTCTAAAGATTAAAGAAAAATGGTTGAAGGTTCAGTTGTGAAGAGCATCTAGATTAGCCCCTAAAGTAAGTGGAAGATTAGGATTGCTCTTTTGTATAAAGCAAAGCCAGAAAAGCAAAACACTATGTTCTTCAAATTATAAAACTGCCAGAGCAACCTGTGAGAAAAAGTTAAAATGCTAAATGGTTCAATCTGAGTCTTTGATATTTCTTCCTAGAACACAAAAGAACAATCAGTTCTGGTTTAGTTTAGTCAGATTCCTAAAGTTTTATTACAGTAGGAAACTTCCCAGTTTTTTTGCTTGCATTTTGTAAGCAAATTATAATAAGCCCTGGTGGCGCAGTGGTTAGAATGCAGTATTGAAGGCAAACTCTACCCACAGCCTGGAGTTTGATCCTAATGGGGCTTAAGGTTGATTCAGACTTCCATCCTTCTGAGGTTGGTAAAATGAGGACCCAGATTATTGGGGGCAATGTGCTGACTTTGAAAATCTCCCAGAGAGT
Organism: Thermophis baileyi; assembly: GCA_003457575.1. Taxonomy (NCBI): domain Eukaryota; kingdom Metazoa; phylum Chordata; class Lepidosauria; order Squamata; family Dipsadidae; genus Thermophis; species Thermophis baileyi. The sequence continues at coordinate 3,176,289 of QLTV01001682.1, forward strand.
GCTGTAAAGCACTATGGGCAGTATATAAGTGCTATTGCTATTGCTATTTTGTTGGGTTCCCTCCAGAGCAAAGATAATTATGAGAAGATGCTGGAGGAGCTGAATCGCTACAATCCTCGCTACATGGAGGACATGGAGCAGGTGTTTGAGGGCTGCCAGGAAGCAGAGTGCAGACGTCTGTGTTTTTTCAAAGAGATGTTCTTGGATATGCACAACCATCTGAACTTGTCTGTCAATGACAGGTGAGAAATTGAAGGCACACACAGGGACTTCTTCTATGCCCTTGATAACACTCTGTGGGGTAAGAAAGATTTTGGAGGAAGATCATTCTTAAAAGGTCATATTTCTCTACACTAGCAACCGTTATTCCAATTTTTTTTCGTAACCTCTTTTTCCTCACACTGAACGCTACTATAAAAAAAATGTTGTGTGATTGATGTCTGTATCTTCTAATTGCAGGTTCCATGCACTTTATCGAGATTTGCATCAGGGAATAATGGCTGCAGATGACCAAGAGGATCTGAAGTGGTGGCGCAGTACCCATGGACCAGGCATGGCTATGCACTGGCCTCAGTTTGAGGTAGAACTATCATTGTCTAAGAGGAAGTTATCACAAAGCTTGTCCTTGATTAATTTCAGTCCCACTTTTACCATCCTACTGAAATTGAGGTCCAGTAATGCTGTGAAAAACCTTTTAAAGAACAAAATGTTTAGAGCAGTAGAAGCAGACAGAACCTAGTCTTGTCAGCTAGAAATGCCAGGGATTGAATGTGAGACATTTTCATTCAAGGCAGATGCTTCTGAATAAGCAGCGATCCCTCCCTGTCCTCATAAACATAGCACTTAATTTGAAGTGCCCTCTCCCCATAGAATGATGTGGATATGAAGCTACTACATTCTAAGTTTATTCCAAAGGGAGGAAAAAGAGACTTGTTAAACACAAAAGTCAGCATGCCATGTCTCTCTTTTGGGGATGGGGGACAGGCAAGGGGGCCAAGAAGCTATGAATTGGGAAAGTACTGTAGTCAAATAATGTTCAATATTCAGAAAGTGTTCAGGGACTACTCTTCCCCACTGCCAGGAATGGTCTCTGGAAACACAGCGGGCAATCGTCAAGAAGGAGAAAAGTGGCAAAAGTGGTGAAGATGTCACTCTGACCAGCATTGTCCCTGCGGGAGATGGTGTGAAAGAGACCCCTCCATCAACCAAACAGAGGTAACAATTGCAGTTGTTGCATCCAGCTCTTGAGCAGGGAACTCAATATCATTTATTTCTTAGAAGCAGAGATGCATAAAAATGCATCCAGCATTTTTAACAGCTTATATTTTTTAAATCCTTCTTAATTGAATCCATATTTTCCAAGGCCATTTCCTCACCAATGTTGCAGTAAATTCTTAGTCCCGCATAGTAATATGGAACCTGTTACTCTTAAGAATTACCAGCAATGAAAGATGGTGGGTTTCAGTTCAGCAAGACTATAAAGCAACGGTTGAACTAATAGATAGAAGGGTGAATTTGCATGGAATGCCTTTGTCTTGCTTGATGAGTTGAAAGAATTAAAATCTCTTAAACTGGGCTGTGTGAATGAAGATTCTAGCAGAATTTTTATTCCACCTATTGCTGAATCTAAGGAAGAAAAATTTCTCCAACTGAACATCAGTAGCACTGGATTCTTAGATTGTTCTTTTCTTGGAACAGTTCATTTTATATAGAGAAGACAACCAAACAATACCTATTAGACTTGCACTGAAGTTGATAGGTGATAGAGATTCTAGATTCACAGTTGGATTCTGTACATCTAAAATCTGATCAAAGAATACACCAAGCACGCTACTGGTACATATTTACAAAACTGAGTGTTGGTACAATTTTACATACTGGAGAAGTCCTTAGAAAAGATTGTGTACTTCTGTCTGGTACTCCTGTACCAAAGTCTGCTTTCTTAACTGCATATTACTGGAAGAAGAGGATTGTGGCATGGTCTTATCTCTTTTCCAGTTTAAAGGGCTTGTTTGCAAATCCACAGGTTTTCACATCGAGAGGAACAAAACAGCCACTTCTATGACAACCTGAGAGCTTCAGCCCATATGAAGTTAGTATGAAACTAAGACTTTTGAGGACCCTGTCTCACTTTTTTTCCTGCTGTAGCTTTGTAGTTAAGTTGAGCACGATACACACTCTTCTTTCTTGCAAATGAGGATGTCCACCATCTCAGCAATTATGTGGTTGCCTCCAGTTAAAACGTAGGCATTGCAATTCCCAATACTTACTAAAAATTTTGGGAGCTGTATTCCCAACAAATGAGGGGAATATCAGATTAGGAAAGCACATGACACTAATTTTCAGTATTGGTCATGGTTAGTGGAAAGGAGCTGTTGCTGATGATCTGCCATTCTCTTCTCTACCTTAGTAACTTCCATGGTATCTCTGCCTTTCGACTTGTGATTGCTGCCTCTTTATTCTCATTCTAGAACACTGCATGATCTGGGGAGAGGTACTTTTAAAAAGAGAATTTTAAATTACCTTGTTGTTTCCTACTCATTTTATCTTCTCTCCCTTTCTTTGCACAGTGGAGGGAAAGAAGAAATCTCAGAGTGGTCAGATGAGGACACTCCCAAGAAGTGCCTGGAAGTCAATGGTCATGAGGAAGATATAAAGGTACCAGGTGTGCGAGTGCGAGCACTGTATGATTACGCAGGACAAGAGGCTGATGAACTGAGCTTTCAAGCAGGTACAAATGCATTAACCTTCTAACATGCTTTCCATTGTGTTTGGGGCTGCTGGATGACAGTTCACAGCAAAGAAGATCTAGATGGCCCCAAGACTCTTCTAATTGGACACAGGGGGGGAAATTGAACCATAGGAGTTTGCTTAGAAATTGGGGAGGACAGACATTAAAATTAAAACAATTTACATTGCTAGAAAGGATAGGTGATAAACAATTTAAATAAATGTCATTTTCAGGTTCTCTCAAAAGGCATAGGCTTGTTTTAAAGACATCTTAAACAATTATGAGCTACGGTGGTGCAGTGGTTAGAGTGCAGTACTGCAGGCTACTTCTGCTGACTGCCGGCTGCCTGCAATTTGGCAGTTCAAATCTCACCAGGCTCAAAGTTGACTCAGCCTTCCATCCTTCCGAGGTGGATAAAATGAGGACCCAGATTGTTGGGGACAATATGCTGACTCTGTAAACTGCTTAGAGAGGGCTGTAAAGCACTGTAAAGCAATATAAGTGCTATTGCTATTGCTAAAGGAGAATATTTGTAGCTCAGGGTTGAAATGAGGGGTCCTTGATGCTCTCTGAACTTGCTTGCTAGACTAGCACTGATGATGTTGCCTAGTTAGGGCAATGAAACGTCTGCAAGAAAACAAGCAAGCTCAGAGAGCACCAAGGACCCCTCATCTTAAACAATTGTTGATATTATTGAGGCATCCTATATATGGCTGGGCCATGTCAGCTCTTGTGTTCCTTTCAGTGTTGATGTCAAATGACCTATGTTTCTGTGTTATTCAAGAACGTTCTCTTGCTCATAGCAGAAAAAATAGAAATAAATAAAAGCTCAGGCCTGTTACCCACATGAAAAATTGGACACAGGCATCTTTGAACAGCAGCTGGCAATGCCTGGAAACAAGTAGCCATTGATATAACTGCACTGGTACAATAGGACTATGTGCCTCACCCAAAGCAGAGACAGCCATTGTTGCTCCCAGAGACAAGATAAGCTAAATGTTATCCCACTTCTGCTTCTTTGCATTCCTGAGTGGTTATGAATAATGCAATGGAAAGGTTACAATACCATTCCTAAAGGCCACAGCCTTGCCATATTGTTAAAGCCAAAAGTCTGTATGCTTAATCAGTTCCCTGTGGTTTTGATGATAAGTTCCCATTCCGAAATAAGTGTCAGTCTTTTTATATGAGGGCAGAGAGTCTCCATTGGGGCCATCTGGATGTATTGTATTTCTGCTTTATTTGAAGTTTTATTTTGCTGTTATGTGCTTTTCCCCTTCTTTTTATATTAACTTTTTTTTTCAAGCTGAAAACTGGAACTGCATGAATCCTATAAATGAACTGCTCATTTGTTGTAATACTAATTTATTTTGGCTTGATGTGTCTCTAATAACACGATATGATATATATTCCTTGCAGCATGAGGCTGCTAGAAGAAACCAAATCCAGCCTTTTTTGGCCATCACTTCAGCACTCCAAATTCTTCCTGTTTTACATTCCTTTTCTACAGTGAGAAAAGACAGAAAGGAAGCAGTGACTTTCTTAAAAGTTCCTTCAGAGCTTAGTCGACAAAATGCTTGCAAACCACAGTAACAATTCACCAATTTGTATTTGCTCTACTGCATTCGTGTTTTGTTTCCAAAGATTCACAGCAAAGCGGCAGAGTTGGAAGCCTCCCAGAGTCATTTGGGAGGGGACCTATAAATTAAATAATTTAAAATAGTCCCTCCCCTCACCCTTCATATTGCTGAATTCCAAACTCTAGCATCACTTAACTTTGGTCATATTGCCTGGGATCTTAAGTTATGCAAACTCCGGAGGGCCATAAACTTCTCACTTTAGCTTATGGGAATGGGATCTTTCTGTTTGGTACATTAGAGGCATATTTTCCCATAGAAATGCTACTGCTGATGATACTAATAATCTCCCAGTACCAGTTCATGATACAATCATCTCCCAGTATCAGTTCAATATAAATGCATGATATATGAAGGTGAAAAAAACCTATTGGTCAGTCTGATGACATGCATTTCATTAAATTCAATTTGAAGCCAACATTTCTTCTTAATTGAATCACCTTTTTTTGACATCTGCATATTTTTAGTAAACCAGATATGACCCATATAGGAATGTTTTATGAAAGATTTTTTTGAGGTACTGTTCTGTAAAATGACTTTTTTTCCTAACAGGCTTTTTATATTACAGCTGTATGTGGAACAGAAGCTAACACTGATCCCAGATTCTTACCTGAAAATAAAGCACATCAGTTCGCATTTCAAATGACTTCAAATAATAGGGCATAATGTTCTGGCCTGATCCCACTGGCCCTGTTCATAATATATACAAAACCTGGTCTTGAGAATGAATAAGGACATTACGCAAATTGCAAAAATGAATTAAATGACTCTGTCAATTAACTTTATGGGGATAAGTTTTGGTCAATAAATATACCCATTCTTGTTTAAAATTCACCTCATGCCCAGCCAGTCAGCAAACTCCATGTTTCATTCATACTTCTTACCTCCTTCCAACATCCACCATTGAAACAAAACCTCAGAGATTCTGCAAAAACAGGGCCTCTTTGTAGGCATCTTGATTTTAACCTGATGTATTAATGAACTTGGGGAAAGAAGGGAAGAGATGGTGGCTAGAAAACGATCAGACAAGAGAGGCAGGACCCCACAGTCATTTAATGACCAGAAAAAAGAAACTTAGGAACAACCTTCCCTAATAGATCAAGTAGTTAAAAGCAAAGGTGGGAGGTTTGTGCCTTCAGACTTGCAAGATTCTGTTAATTAGCCTTATAACAAAGTAGAATTCATTCATCTTGTCATGTTTCCTGTCTGGTTTACCTGGGAGGACAGACGCCTGCCTCTGCCACGTAGTGGGAGTGGGAGTGGAAAATAGGCAAAATTAGGTAAGGTCCCTGAACCTATCCATGATGATGTGGTCTGGTAAAGAAGTAGTAGTAGTAAAGTAGTAGTAGTAGTAAATAGTAGTTAGTAATTCAGAAAGTGACAGCTACTTTTGTGCTGGCTAGGAAAACAAAAATGGCACAACATTAAAGCCTTGGCCATCCCACATTGGGTGGTATAAGGGCTAAAACCTGAGCAAAGCAAAATGGAGAGAGGATGGCTAAGTTGTTTATGTGAAAAGAATCAAGCAAATGCTGGCATATTTGGAGGCAGATTCACTTGGAGAAAATGTGGGCATTTGGCAGGGTCAGAGCCGCAAAAAACCAGGATCACCTACTTATAGCAATAGCACTTAGATTTCTATACCGCTTTACAGTACTTTACAGCCCTTTCTAAGTGGTTTACAGAGTCAGCATATTGCCTCCAATAATCTGGGTCCTCATTTTACCCACCTCGGAAGGATGGAAGGCTGAGTCAACCTTGAGTGAGATTTGAACTGCCGAACTGCAGCTAGCAGTCAGCTGAAGTAACCTGCAGTACTGCACTCTAACCACTGCACCACCGTGGCTCATTATGCTTTATTTTCGCTCAAGGTCCTTTTCCTTTGGGCTGTTGACAGATTAGATACATAATTCTTGCAGAGTCATCTGTTACACACCTATTTCATCTTCATTTCCCTCCCCCCAACTTCCTTGGGGCTTCCTGCATGCATGCAGTTAGGCTGAGGGTCTACCTCAGGGGTGAAATGCTCCCGGTTCACTCTTACCTGTCGGTCGCCGTAGAGCCAGTTGCCAAGGTAGCACGAGGCGCCGCCCACCCGCCCGGACGCAGCCATTTGGGTTCTTTTACCCTCTGTGCATGTGCAAAGCGTTCTGTGCATTCGCAGAGGGTAAAAGAACCCAAATGGTGGCGTCCAGGCGGGTGGGCGGTGCCTCGCGCTACCTTGGCGACCGGCTCTACGGCGACCAACAGGTAAGAGCGAACCGGGAGCATTTCACCCCTGGTCTACCTGCTCACATACACTCCTATGCATGTGACTATCAGAGCAGCCGAAAAGAGGTCTCTGTTTGTTTACAATGCTGATGTTTTGTCTTTCTGCAGGAGAAGAGCTTATGAAAATCAGTGAAGAGGATGAACAGGGATGGTGCAAAGGCCGGCTTCAGAGTGGTCAGGTTGGACTGTATCCTGCTAACTATGTAGAAAAGGTCATTTTGTGATTGCTTCTCCCTTCCCATCACTGCAACCACCTGACAAAGTGTATTGTGTGATGAGTTTTTGCTGAGGTCCCAAATCATGGGCTTCCAACTTGCATACAAAAGAAACAAATGAAATAATCTGGACCTTTCCGGGGATATTCTTTTCTTGTAACCAGTGCTTCATTTTAAAACATCTAGAAATATGCTGATTTTTTTTTCTAATAAAGAAATGTAACATTTTCTGAATCTCCTGTGTATAGCAGAAGAATGGAAAAGAAAGGATTCTGTAAAGAGGCAAAATATCTATTTGGGGTTGGGTGGAGTAGAGAATTCCACATAATCACAGTCAATTCAACAGTGTCCTCCTAGCTATTGCTTTAAAAGCAAATTTGGAAGAATAATTTAAAATTACTACTCCTAGATCAAAATTATAGAGCCATCTTAACTGAATGCCCTTCATTACTGGCACGAGTTAGCACAGGCCATGCAAGCTATTACTCCCCACACCCAATATTAGGAAGTTAAATTTTGACCTAGTGTTATAGTTGAGGGATAAGTTATTCAAGCATAATTACGTACTATAAGATAGTGAATTCATTTTAAGCATTTTTTCTGAATTATTTAAATAATAATTGCTTTTAAATGTAAACATTGGATCAAATAATAGTATTTGCCTTAATGATTTCAAATATAATTTAAAATATGTAACTTACTTTACATCCCTAATGAAATGCAGCAAATGATTTGAATATATTCATATTCAAACTTGACAATTTAGAAACATTTTAGTGAAACCAAATGAGCAAGCTCTGGTTGGATTATTTTTATATCAGGGATGCAAAACCTCAGATTGCTGGATGATAACAAAGAGAAATAGAAAACTCTCAAGTTTTCTACTAATTCTATCTACTGTCTGAATTTTTGTATCGCAGATGCGGTTAGTCCTATTATTAAGGAATAATTCAGCTTTTTAGCAAAAGCTTATTTCTAATATTCCAATTCAGTTTGACATTCTGACTTTGGAATGAGACAGCTTGTCACCACAGCTATCCCAGTGCAACGATCTTGCGGTAACCATCTTGCTGCTGCCAACTCACTGTGGGACAATTCACTGTGGCCAACTTTCTGTGGGACAACTTTCCATGTGGGATAAATCAATGTGATAAATATTATCTGCTGCTGTTTCTTTGACATTATTTCCATTGACAAAAATGGAAATAATGTAGAAACAGTGGTGTATAACATCCCATTGAGTTATCCCACGTGGATTGTCCTGCAGCGAGTTAGCTGTGGCGAGATCGCGGAGTTGGTCGTGGTGAGTTGGCCATGGCAAGATAGCAGCAGTGAGTTAGCCACAGTAAGTTGTCATAGACACTTCTGGCTTTGCTTAGTTTGACATTCTGACCCTTCCTCCCTTCCTTTCCTCCCTCCCTCATCCCCCAATCCAGCTCCATTCTAAGTAGCTTACTAAGAGATTGAATAGGAAAATTCATGTAGGATAAGAATAAGCAACACAAAAATGCTTATTAGGGAGCAATTAGCTTTACATTGAGTATTGATATTGATATTCTTCAATTAAGGCAACTTGATTAGCTAGATCATTGAAGAAACAGAGGTCTCTGCTGATTGACTTACTGTATGTCAGCTGGACATGTGGCTGTCCCCAGCTGGACGAAAGCATTTGTGAATCTTGGGGCAGTTTTTGTACCTGACTGGGGGAAATGTTCAGTTGTGCTGACTCCAATGAAGCTATGGCACTCCGGAGCACGTACCAATTTGAAGTCTGGAACTCAACCCCTTAATACAGACTCAGATAATATTTCACTGATACTAGTTGCCAGCAAACCGCTTCAGCTTGAGGCCGCTGCAGTCTTGCCCAAAGTTGTCCAGACCACTTGCTATAGTCTATGCCTGCTCTGCTGACACATTAAATTACATCACTGAAATTTTGCCACACGTGCAAGTCTGCCAAAATCCTAAAAGCACAGCTGTTGGAACAAATAATCTTGCATTTCTGTCTTGTTTGCTGACCTGTCTCAAGGCCTCCATACTTGGTGCTGGACTTTGCTTCTCCACAATCAACACCCATGTCAGATGATCTGTGCTCTAATTTGGGCTGCTGCCTCAGCTTTGTTACTGCAGGTCGGCGTAGGGTGGATAAAGAAAAAAAAAATCTTGCAAGGGAAAGATTAGAACCACTTTTTTTTAAACTAGTCTCCCCAAACTCCATTGTAGAACTGCGTAGAACCACACAGTATCTCTCATTAAGATTTCTGTGTAATTCAGATTTTGCTCAGTGTTGCCTAAAAATAAATTCCCTGATCTGTGCTTTGATAGGAACTAAATATTTACATCAGTAATGCATAAACATGATTTCAATTATTTCCTTATCTCTAAAATGCGTTCGTCGTTTACCAAAATTTCGGGTGCCTGTGGGGAGGCTGCCACGCTTCAACAAATGGAAGCATATTTTCTGGAGCTGTTGGACAAGCTACAAGGATCAAGTTTCATTTCTGACTTGAGGGGAAGCTTGTTCCATACTTCTGAACAATCATTGACATCCTTCCTTCCGGGTCATTGATTCCAGGCTGATAAACAGCAGTGCTACAGTAAAACATGCCGTAATAGAATTTTGACTCCAAAAAACAAAAGTATAAAAAAAAACCAGACATAAATTCAAAGGTCATCTTACAAAATCCAAAGGTCATTTCCCTCTTCATCAAAGATCAGGAGGCCCGATCAAATGCTTCCTGCAAGGTTCCACCTTGAACCCTGTGATCAGGATGGGCCATTTGCCTTTTCATTCCTAAACAATCACCCATTTTATAGTGATAAACACTCAAGCTGTGATTTCCAAGCTAAACCTGTAAAAGCTCACAATAATATGATTGAAGAGGCTACTAAGAGAAGAAAATGCTTGCCTATTGACCATATAGTAGTCTCTGACTGAATGACAGAAACAGTAAGCTGTAAGCCTTGTAATTACATTCTTCAAATACCAAACATGGCATTTTGTTTGAAGGATTGGTTTTAGAAAGGCTCTTCATAGTTTCAGCTTTGATCGCCATGTCTTTTTTTAATCACCAGGCTACCTCAGAATTTCCTATGTATTATATGCTCTCTAATTCCATCCCATCTCCTTCAGAGGGCCTTGTACCATTTCCTGAGCCCAAGTAGATCCTTGGGCCAACTCCTGCTGCTGCTGTTGACAACTTCTCTGCTCTGTTTATTGTTCATCTCTTTCACAGAGCTACGCTCACGAATCAAAGGCATAGTCTGTGCTTCTTGCTCTACCTTGAAACCACAGCTCTAAGAAGGTTTGCACAAGTTGCTGCAGCAGAATGACATAATGGTTGGAAACCAGAGAACTGCTTTCAAAGGGATGATTGTTCAGGGATGAGAAAAGATTCCTTCACTCACATATTCCAATATAGCCAACTCTTGTGCTAAGCAGTCAGATGGGCTGGAGCCTTGGAAGAACCGGGGAGAAAGGCCAGTTACTTGTTTGGGTCTGTGAATCACTCTCTGTACAGACTTTGATGGGAGGTGGTCATTCCCCTGGCTCTTCAACACATCAATGCACTGCCTACAAGCAGTTCTTTACAAGGGCTCAAGAGTGCAGCACAACACCCAGCACAGGGCAGGACTGGTAGCAGTTTTCTCAGAACTGCACAAGCAATAGAAGTAGTTATATCCTTCTCAAGTTCAGCCTGAAAGGCTGGGGATAACATGACACTGTCTATCTTTTGGAGAAGCTTGGAGAACCCCAGGGCAACTGCCATATTTACCCAGAGGCTAGGAAGCTTGCAACTGTAAACTACTTTGTCTGCATAAAGATATGTCTAGGAGGGTGGGTGGGTCAAGGCTCAGACTGGAAACAGCTCTGTTCAAGATAAGCTTATAGGCACTTTGGATTTTTCCCTAGGGTGGTAATCTTTTTGTGGCCGCATGCCTGCCTTATGGCCCCCCCTACACCACTCCAAGGGATCCAGAATCCACCAACCAGGGAGCAGATAAGCAATGGGTTTGTCTTCTGCCAGTAGATGAGTTTTTGCATCATCCACTGAAGGCTGCGCAAGTTCAATAGAAAGCCAAAAAATCCCCAATGATGATTGCTTAAGCCACAGTAGCTCCCCAATAGTTGTGCGTAATTTGTGTAGCAGGTTCTCATATTCATTGCAGAGCAGAGGTGGGTTCCTCCCGGTTCGCACCGGTTCTATAGAACCGGTAGTAAACCAGTGGTGATGTCACGGAGCCAGTTCTGTCAGTGCCAGTCCGTGGACACCGCCATCTTTTTTTTGGATATTTTTTTTTTTTGGAAAAATTTTTTTGGGGGAACTTTTTGCTGTTTTTTGCTTCTGCGCATGCGCAGAAGCAGAGTTTCCAGCACTGCGCATGTGCCGCCATCTTGTTTTGGCTTTTTTTTTGCTATTTTTTGCTTGTTTTGCTTCTGCGCATGCGCAGAAGCCGAGTTTTCACGCGCCCGCAATGCGCACGCAGCCACGCAGCGCAGGAGGAAGCAAACAGGCGACGAGGTAAGTTAGAACCCACCCCTGTTGCAGAGGCTGTTAAAAGTGCCAGCTTTGGTGAGGGACAGTGGTGCTCTGAGGCCCTCTCCATGGGCGTTGCAGCTGCTGCATGCATCGAAAACAGCACTCGCAGTTCTATAAAGAAGATGGTGGCTTCATGACCACGAAACTGAGGCAGGCCTAGTCTGGCTGCAAAATGCAGGACTTGAAATGTACCTTGACTAAATACCTGCATTATGCCATTTCCCCATATCTGCTGCTCCTGCCTGTTGGCTCCAGCTTGGCGCATCTCTTTTTCCTGCAGAGCACCAAGATGCAGAATACATTCCCAGCTGATAGCTTTGCCACGCATTTGAAAATTGCCATCAGCTTCTAACAAGTTGTGAATCAGGGATAACAAATGGCTGGGGTCAAAGTACTGTAATATGTGATTTCCAGTGTTGGGGTGGCTGAATGAAGGAAAGTAGCCTTGACAGTGGACCCATCTACCTTCACTCCCACTTGCTTGGTTGTATCTATATTAGGCTATGTGGCATCAGATATCACAGAGATTACTTGCATACTGATGGCATACAGTTTGAGGATACATTAGTGCAGGAGCTGGGCCTGTATATTATCTCTAAGGGTGGCAAGGAGGAATTAGTCAAGTGGTATAATCCTTTGACCTTGAAATCCAACAACAGGGCTTCTGCTGGTGGCATCTCATCAGCATCATAATTCCCAGCACCCATATCCACCAGGCCTTTCAAATGCCTGGTGGAAGGGTCATAATGGATTCGTATCTCTAAGGGCCTTGTGCCAAGAAGGGGAGCACACCACTTGAAAGCTCGTTTCCCTGCTTGAGATATCTCTGCCAAAAGATTGAAAGCTTGTTGGTTGAATTTTGGTTTATAATTCAAGTTTGAAAGCTATCTACATAATTGAGGAAGCATAGAACAGAAAATGGTGAGTGCCATGTTTAATTCTGACACAAAAAATACCTCCCTTGCCAAATATATTGGAAAGTTTAAAGCCCAAGCTGGTGGATTTTCGGTGGGGGGGCATCTATTACAGTAAAGTTCAAGCACAGTATTATTTTCATCAACTGTTCATCTCGTCCTTGTGAGCAGTCCTATGCTAAGCTTCCTCCTTGCCTAACAGAATCCCAGTTTAAGCTTGCAGAACTAGATATAGTACTAATATTGAAGTCACATAGACTCATGATGTGGATAACTCTTAAGTTTACTTTATGACTAATTTATTTATAGTAGCTCAGGAGTTCATCAATTGAATGATGAAAACCAGCTAAGATGAGTAGCACCTATGATGCAGGAGACAAACCATCTGAGACTTTATCAAAAATCAAAGCGCACTGTTTCACCTTATAAAAATAGGAATTTTCCCCCAACATGGTTCCAGATGAACATCAGTAATCACATTTGATAAACTAAGCTCTTTATAACAAAAATAGCAGAAATGGATAGTTTAACACTGAAGATTAAAGAAAAAGAAGACACAGAATACTTCCGCATTTGGGACTTGTTTTATCAGAGGAGGATTATTTTTGAAGTTCGGCCTTTTGATTTTGAAACGGAATCAACAAGTTCCTGATGCTCCCTCCTCCAAAAGAGAGATGTTATGTTTTCCTATTTGGGATCTGAATGAGATATCATGTCTGAATATAGTGGTCAAGCATTCTTCTGAGACAAAAGCTTGCAGAGAGAATTCAAGAGTTCCTCCTCTGCTGTCTAGCATTAAAACACCCTGATGGTTTTCAAGCCTTTTCCCCCAGTGTTTGGGGGAAAGAAAGAAAAAAGTATAAGAATTACATACATCATGTGCAAGATAGTTGGCTCTGGCAGTTGGAAAGTTTTCCTCATGAATTCATAGGCCTTGGCTGAGAACAAATGCAGTGAGACTGCAAAGTTGTGGGAGGCAGCCGGGTAGTTGTCGCTGTGGGTCTCCTCACACTGCAAACTGAACTGCAGATCTGTTGAAGAGAAGCACTGGATTTCTTAAAGACTAATTCTGAAGCAAGAACAAAGGGAGAAACTGACCAACCAGTCCTGCATTGATTTTGTACTGATGTTCTTAGATTTGCGTACCTTTTTTAAGAATTTGGAAATCCTCAGGTGAATCCAAAAATGGGAGGGTAGAAAGAAAATGCTAAGGAGATTCTGATCTGCCCAAAAACAGCAACAACATTAGAAAATAAAATGGTGGTGCAGCCAGGTTCTCTGATGGTTTTTCTGTTAAGGTGGGTGTTTTGTAACTGGACACACCCATCATGGTAATCGCTCTGTGTGGCCTATACTAAGTTCTCCCACATCAGAACAGTCCAGAAAGAGTGTGATTGCTGTGCTAAGCCATCACGTGGTTTCTGTTTACTTGAGTGTCATATGTGAACCCAGCTTTTATGGTTTGCAAATTTGGTTAATGGCTCTGCATGCTGGATGAACCCAATCTTGTGACTGCTCACGACAGCAAATTGCTGTTCGATATGACATATTAACTGATCAAGGCCCCTCTTCTGGGACTATGTCAGCTGAAGAATAGAACACAAAACAACATAGAAAATATTTTTCTTAATGTTCTAATTAAAAATAAATCTATCTATTCAAATGCCAGAAGCATCCATTTAAATTAGGTGCAATGATATGCTTGATCTCCTTATTCCAAACATGACAGCATCCTGCCACATTGTTAAAGTATGAGCTATTTTGGCAAGGTGCCAACAATTCAAAATATACTGTATCATATTTAAATATATTAATAAAGACATTTTTGGTAATTATTGCATTCATTTTTAAATATTTATTGCTTTTATTTATTTATTTTGTTTATGACTATATACTTGTAAGCCACCATAAAATTATTTTTAGGTTTAAAAAAGGCTATAAAGATTGTAATAAATACAGGTAGTTATCATTTAGCAACTGTCTGCAAATATAATATAGTATTTTTATAGTAATAAAAAAAATCATTTTCTGCCAATGTGCACATTTACAACAAAAGCCTTCAGTGTGAAACTGATTATGGTCTAGTCAGTTTCAGGCAGCAGCTTCTAACCTGGAGAAGGGTTCTAATCAACTAAGATCACAGAGCTGAGCTTGTTAATTTGCAGTTAGCACTTTTTAGAGAGACATTGCCTGCTCAGTAAGATGTCTATGGAGATTCTTAGTCATCCAGGTTATACTTTTTCAAAAGGCAACGGGACTTTCTTTGTTTTGCTTGAAGTTGTTTCGCTTCTCATCCAAGAAAAAGGCATGGGGAAAAATAGGTCAAGAACACAGCACTGCATTGGAGAACTCTATTTGAATGAAACGGCAGCAGCTAGAGATCTTTGCAGCGTCTCCCTTGCTCAGTCACATGTTCACTTAGCAACCATTTCACTTAATGACTGGGCCATAGGAACCAATTGGTCAGTAAATGAGGACTCTCTGTAAATTGTTTGTGAATGAGATTCCAGAGGATTGTTTCCATTTTACTGTGTGGTATTCACACAGTGGGAATCGAGTCTGTAACAGTCTGTCCCAATTGACTGCTTATGTGCCATCAAGTTTTAGTAGTAATTAGATAGTCAATAGATTATCTCCAAGATGATCTCTCCCCCAACCTGGTCCTTCAGGTCTTCCAATGATGCATCTCTCGTCAGTCCATCCACCTTGCTGTTGGTCATCCTCTTCTCTTCCACAACAGTTATTCACAACACAAGACATTCTTTCAATTTCACTCTTCAAATTAATTCCTTTCCCCCTCACAAATGTCAGTTTAAATTCTTACCACACTTAGTAATGGACTCCACCCTGAGAATTTTCCCATACACTCATAGGCTTCAGGGAAAAACATGACCACCTGCAACTTTTTTTCATTTCCCTTTTATTGCTGAAGACCATCATTGCAAGACAGAAAGCAGATAACTGCTATGTGGAATGTGGAACCTGTCTTAGTGGAAGGCATAGGGCAGAGGTCTTCAAATTTGGCAACTTTAAGACTTGTGGACTTCAACTCCCAGAATTGAAGTCCACTAAAGTCTCAGAGTTGCCAAGTTTGGGGACCCCTGGCATAGGGAGAAAGGCCAGGAAGCAAGAAGCAGTCTGAAGGTCATAAATCTTTTAGGGCAGAGCAGACTGCCAAGCCATATTGGAAAATGAAAAGGTCCAAACATTAAAGCAAGCTTCCCTTTGCTGTACAATAACACAGATTTCTAGGGAAAGGTCGTGAACAGGAAGCTGGCCCTGTCATGTGCAAGGAAGAAAGAGAAGAATTGTTAATGTCAACAATTCTTATGCTATATAAATGGAGGCAGCCACATCTATTGAATTAACACAAAAACAATAAAAAAATCACTAAAGTTAGCATGAATTTGATACCTCAGTCCAAAAGCGAGTACTGGGGAAGAATATCTTTCCAGTTTGTTTTGAAAGAAAAATGAACCCTTAAATCCAGTTTCTTATATCATTTTGAATGATATCTTTATAATCCAGGATATTTTGTCACATTAGATTTCTTGCATTGCCATAGTATGAAGTTATGCAACAGCAATGGGGATGATTTCTGAGGGGCAGTATTTCTATTATTTTGAGACTAGAGGCAAAGTATAGCACCCGGGATGTCTGCACTGATCTTCTAAAACTATACACAAAAGAATGTAAGCCACCTAGTGATGAAGAAAATACTGTTTTTGTAAAAAAAAAACCTAGAACTCACCTCTGTGAAAAAAAGTATTTGCCTTTTAGTCAGGATGTAAGATATGCCTTGTGGTAACTATTTACTTATTGTGGTTGTTAGATCACCTTTATAATTAACTCAAGGTAGTGAGCATACATAATACTCCTTCCTTTCTTCTTCCTATTTTCCCCACTACGATTTTCCCCCTCCTGTTAGGTAGGCTGGGCTGAGAGAGAGTAACTGGTTCAAAATCACCCAAACGGCTTTCATGGCTATGGTGGGATGAGAACTCATAATCTGGTTTCTAGGCCAGCACCTTCACCACCCTACTAAACTGACTCTCAAACTATTCAAATATATTTGTGCCTTCTCATCAACAATCCTTAAATTGGGTTCACATACTACAGTGATAGTTTCTTTAATCCTGGTTAATTGATAGCTACAATTGGCTAGACTCGCATTATATGATTTAGAAATCTTGTAAGATTTCAATCACTTTAAAATGAACTTCAGAGAGTACTCTTAGTGGCCACAATTGGGATTGGCTACTCCATCACTAAGTACCAAAGTTGCTAAGTGGGAAATCATGGGACCATCATGGACTTATGTCACTTCCCATTTGGTTGTTAAGCACCGGTCATTAAGTGAAAACATCACATAACTGCAACTATTTATTTCTGTGCTCTCCTTGTTGCAAGTCAATTGAGAAGCACGTGAATGGTGATTATGTAACCCCAGGACTCTGCAACAGCAATAAATGGAAGGATTAGTCACAAAGCCGTTTTTCACACTGTTGTTGTATTGAACAATTGCTAAATGAGGCTGTTGGTAAGCAAGGACTATGGTACCTGTATTTTATGAAATATTATTATGCATTTTATAATATATAAAACAAATGTTATTAAATATATATATTTTAGGATTCTGTGAGCACCATTTTTCAGATGGCATCTTTGGATGTCGTGTTACAGATTTAATGGTTAAGCTATAAACCAGTGGTTCCCAAACTTTTTCAGTCCACTGCCCCCTTGGTGCAACAAACTCATCCTCAGTGCCCCCCACCTCCTATAAATAGCATTGTTCGGAATAGCGGTTTGCACAACCCACTAAGGAGGATAGTAACAGTAAAATTCAAAACTGTAACAATTAATTGCACATTTATTCAAAATCCAATTTAAAAATCTTTTGTTAATTCAACAAAATTGTTGAACATGATCCAGTGATACCAGGTTTTCAAAGTCTGATAGTCATTTATCAAGAACCTTAGTAACTGCTAACTTAGTAAACTCAGTAAAATTTAGTAACTACTTCACTGTTCAGTAAATTGTTAATGTGATGGATGGGCTTGATGAAGTGATACCAGTTTCCCAATGTCTGGTTTTAAGTCACTTAGCAGGAGTCTTAAATCACCACGGTCAGTAATCTGGAGTCGATTTTTTTGCTTGGAGAGAAGTTGGATGACCACACTGAAACCACGTTCCACCAAATATGACGTTGGAAATGCAACAAGGAGCTTCTTAACCACTGTCCATAGTGCAGGATAGCGATCAGAAATTTCCTTCTGTAACCAAAACTCTTAGTACGATTTCTTAAACTTTGGCTTCAGCTCAATGTCATTTTGCAGCTCTATTAGTTGTTCCTCCACTACCCAATCTTCCTCAGTATCTGAAAATGGATTTATCACCCAATCTGGAATTTTCATCAAAAGAAGATCCTGATATCGCTCAGACATATCTTTATGCAGCATGTCCAAATGGTCACAAAAAACTTGCAGATCATCATCTTGTATCCCACCTTTCTCTTCTAGCTCAGAAAAGCTCGGAAATCGGTATAGCTCGCGACAGCCTATATTGCGCTTGAATAGAGTGAACTCTGAAATAAATGTAGAGATGACAGATTTGGCCATAATAAGATTGACCTCATTTCCTTGCAACTGCAAATTCACTTCATTGAACTTTGCAAACAGTTCTGATAAATAAGCAATGTCATGCCTGATCTCTTTGAGTTCATCACTAAGCCAAGCATTCTTGTCTTCAAAAAACTCCACAACAGTGTCAAAAAGATTGTAAAAGCATCTCACACAGTTGCCTTTTGATAGCCAACGAACTTCTGTATGAAGCAGCAAACGATCAAAATCTTCATCATTCTCAACACAGAGCTCTCGGAACAGTCGATCATTGAGAGCATGTACTTTAATTTTGTTCACTGCAGTAATGGCAGTGTGTAATGACTTGTGTAAGCGATCACTGATGTTTTTTGTAACTAGATATTACAGCTGGGAATGAAAATAATTCACAGCCGTTAAAATAAAAAGAGGTTTTTGGGACACCGTTTGTGCTGTATTATTTTATCAGGAAGCCTAGGTCAGAACAACATCTTCCACATTCTCAGCCATTTCATCTATGCGTCTTTGCACTGAATTGTTGCTGAGAGGAATTGTCTTAATTATATCATGTGGTGACTTACGCAAAACAGTACTTAGAACCTCACTAATGGCTGGTAGGATGAGTTCTTCACCAATAGTATGTGGCTTTCCAGACTTAGCAATCAGCAATGAAATGTTGTATGTTGCACGCAAACCATCAGTGTTTTGTTGGGAAGCATTGTAAAACATGCGTGACAGTCTTGGGCGCTTTTGAAATTTGTCACGAAGTGATTGAAAAAAAGTTAGGTTCTTGTCTGCCTTGTCAGGATGTGCCTTCTTCAAATGTTCGTTCAGTCTGGAAGGCTTCATTGCCTCAGTAGAAAATACTTTTTCACATAGTATGCACTGTGGCAGCTGCTGGTTTGATGGTGCTGGTATAAATCCATACTTCAGATATTCCACACTATATTGTCTACATTTCTTCTTTGATTTTTCTGCTTCTGCCATTTCTGCTCTGAAAATCAGAATACTTACAATATGTGTGTGTTCACATCTGATTTGAAAAGAGTTACAGTTGCAGGGGGGAGGAGGAGTAGAAACCTGCTTTTTTAATTTAAAAAAATAGGGAAAGTTTGCCGAGCCAGGCAAAACAGAGCAGCATGCACGAGGCTTAGCGTGGCTGCCAGTGTATGGTACGCGCAGGGGCGAGTCAGGCCGGAACCAGAAGTGCTCAGCTGACTGGTGGCCGACAGAGCCCCAGGCAGAATTGCGCCCTGTGAGGGGCCCACCTCAAGCACTCCTCTGCCACCCCCCTTGCCTCTTAGTGCCCCCCTGCCGCCCCCCTTGTCTCTTATCGCCCCCCTAAGTCATCCCACTGCCCCCCAGGGGGCAGTGCCGCCCACTTTGGGAACCACTGCTATAAACCATAAGCCATGATTGCAGTGGTGAAATCCTCCCGGTTCTGTCTGGCATGCGCGAGTCGGTAGCAGTGGCGCGTGGTTCAGAGAACCGGTAGCGGCGGCAGCACGAGGCTCCGCCCACCTGCCCAGACGTCGGTTACTTCCTGGTTTTAACCCTCTGCGCATGCGCAAAGCCTTCTGCGCATGCACAGTGGGTCAAAAATCGGACATGATGTCGGCGCGTGCGCACTTCCGAACCGGTAGGGAAGGTAAGTAGATTTCACCCCTGCATGATTGTATAACCTAAAATGGCTAGGTTCATCCAATGTAATTTTTTTTTACTTTAAAACTAGCAAACCACTAATCTGGCTTACTGATTATACGTGAACTCAAATTAAATAGATCAAAAACTGATCCTAAATATAGCTGATAACAAATGTCAAGAGGAAAACATGACATGCAATTCTGGCCAGGAAAAAAGACTGAGAAAGAATGCCACTTTCTCTCTAAGACACAACTATTAAGAGAGATTGGTTATTGCTAGATCTTTAAGCAGCAGGGTTTTAAAATCCAAACATCATAATGAATTCATGCAGTAGAGAACTTGTATTTTTATAATAGTCTTACACTATAATTCACATTGGTGGAAATCCCACATGGGTGTGCTCATCCTTCACATTAGAAGTATTAGGATAAAGATTTTCAGCTTTGATCTGTCTTGACAGTTTGTTTGCTTGGAATGGGAGAAAAGAGCTGCCACCTACTGGGTGGGGTCAATTATTTCAACAGACTTATTTTGTTCATCAACACATTTTTGACTGGGTGTTGTTGTCTCTTGTTAAAGTGGCTGGGAAGGTAGTGGCACCTGGCTAGTCTTCTTGCCTAGGCTTGGAAGCTAAACAGGAGTCAGGCCTTGTTAATACTTGGCTGAGAGGTCATCAGGAAATTTTAGGACAACAGACTAGACTGGAAAGTAGAACATCTCAGAAGAGGGCCAGGGTGAGCCAATTCTACCCCTTGGCAGGGAAATGGGATAGGTGTTTTATGAAGTCACCAGAGATATTTTACATGACAATTTCATTTGCAAACCCAAGATGAATTGGAATTGTTCTTAAGTGTCTGCCTCTTCATGGACTATGCAAGGGAACACCCTATTATTCACTGCATCTTTGAATTGATACAAAGCATAGACTTAGTGTATAACTATCGGGACTGGAGCACTAGCTTTCCCTAGGAGCTCAAGTCAGGGCTCCCCATGAAAGTGGTGGTCTGGCCAAGTTACACACTGCTGATTTCAGGTACCAGCTATAGGAAATGGAGAAAGCATCAATACTGTGAACAAGTATGTGTGATATTCCTATTATGGCAACATCAAACATAATGGGCTCATTTTTAAAATCCATATCAGCACGCATTGAAAAATCCATGCACCGTTATATGGTGACAGGCCACGATGAGAATTTCAGGCTTGTTCTCTCAGAAGCCAGGCAGAGGCTGGGCCCCTCCATGTACAGAAAGGCATGAACCAATCTGATAACTATGAACCTTGTAATACTGATGTTTACCATGTCACCATTCTGGATGTAAAATGTAAATATATATATATATATATCTATGTTTCCACTCAGAAACTGTCAATGCAGAATTCAAAAGACACTGGAATATCATGAAATTAGGCGAAATAGCCTGCTACTGAAGACTTTAAAAGACTTATTTGGCCACGTGGTTAACAGGTTTACCCCTTGCAGCTTCCAAGTCATCTTCAAATGCAGCCCCATAGACAGTGAATTACAAGAGTCTAATTAGCTGATCAGAGCATGAATAATGCTCATGGGAGTCACTCTTCCCCCCCTTTTTTTTTTCTCCCCTCCCAGAGCAGATTTCTATCTTCCTGAGCTATTTTTCTCCAAAGCCAAGGCATCACTAAAGGAGGAGTTAACAGCTTGCTTAGCTCTATGACCTTAATTAGTTGATTAGAACTCTGGGCCAGCTTGCAGCTGCTCCCTTAAGTTGACAAGACCCTAATCAATTTCACCTTAAAGGCTTTCTTTTGAGTCCTAAGTGGCTGGCAGCTTACTGGATAGCACACAGCCTTGGAATATCTGTTTACTCTCTTGTAATCCCTTCTCACCAATGAATGTAAATAAACATTAATTTTTTGCTAATGATCCCAGAGCCAGGGAAAGCTGAAATAAAATTGTAAGCAGAATTGTGGTCGGGTGATTTTCACTTAGCCATAGCTTTGCTTAACAACTGATTCCAATTGCGGTCACTAAACAAGGACCACCTGCATTCACATACAAAGCAATATGTCAAAGACAATAATTTTGCCCTATCTATCATGTGGAAAACTGTTTCATAAGCAAAATCAATATCCCTCCCCTTTAGTTTTCTAATGAAACTCATTGCAGATGGATAAAAACAGGGGTGTACTAATAGTGGAAAAAAGAGACGGCCACCGTAGGACAATTGAGGGATATCTAATGGACATGCAATTAGGCTGAAGACAGAAATAAACCCCCACAAAAGACACCATCCTGGAAAGATCTTCCCAGCCTTAAGAGCCTCACAATTGCTTGGCATCCACATTTTTGCATGGAGCCCCAACAGGAACCATAGCAGAGAAGCAATACAGAAGGAAGAATTGCTGCTGCTACACTGCCTCTTTCTCTGTTCTGGTTCCTAAGTCAGCTGCCACTTCAGCAACAGCAGCAGTACCACTACCCCTACCAGCATCATCTCCTGAGCTGGAGGAGGGGTACTTTGTTGGGGATAGAGGAGGTAAATGGAGACCCTTGCAAGGTGCAGCCTCACTGTTGTGGCATCAGGAAAAAGAAGCCGTGTGACCTTTCTCTGGCTTCAGCCTTCAAGTTTGTATCCTGGAAAAGGGCTCTCGCTATTGCGGGAGGAAGGCATTTGAAAGGCTTGCTCTGGGGATCCCCAGGCTCTACTTATGCCCTTAGGTGCATATTTTGTAACAAGCTCCCAGGACACACCCTGAGTATCTCCAGTTCAAAGGATGTCAGTTGTAGGAAAGAAACAGAACACGCAAAAACGTGCTGCCCATGGAAATATAATAAGGCTCCATAACCAGTAGACTGATTCACTTAAAGTTGCTTCACATATTCATAGTTTGAAGAAATAGTTTCCATCATCAAAAACTACAATGATCAAAAGTCCATTATCTTCTGCAGCTCTGAGATTGGTACTTAGGTCTCCATTTTGGAACTCCTCCAATGAATACCTTGAACGAGCTAGTTCTCAGAAATCCCATAAAAAATTAATTAAAACATTTAGGTAATAGTATACATTATTTTATTATATAATAGATTGAGACTGACATGCAATATTCACTTAGCACAGGGCTGCCCCTGACCTGTAAGACACCTGTGTCACTGCATAGAAGACTTGGGACACCTCGCATTTGTGAAACTGAGCTTCCTGGCTTGCAAGAATATGTGAACTGAAGGAGAGTTTCAGATTGTGCAATGTGTATGATTTCTCTGAATCAGGGGTGAAATGTGAAAATTTCCCCTACCGGTTCTGTGGGCGTGGTTTGGATGTCAGGTGGGTGTGGCTTCAGGTGGGCATGGCTTGGTGGTCAGGTGACCGGGTGGGCGTGGCCAACTTGTAAAATGTGGTGAAACTCACTTAACAACGCTCTTGCTTAGCAACCAAAATGTTGGGCTCAATTGCGGTCATAAGTTTTCTTCCTTTCTTCCTTCTTTCGATTCCTTTCCTTTCCTTCTTCCCTTTCCCTTTCCCTTTCTCCTTTCCCTTCCTTCTTTCCTTTCCTTCTTTCCTTTCCTCCTTTCCTTTCCTTTCCTTTCCTTTCCTTTCCTTTCCTTTCCTTTCCTTTCCTTTCCTTTCCTTTCCTTCCCCTCCCCCCTCTTCCCTTCTCTTTTTTTTTCTTCCTCTCT
>QLTV01001682.1:3213684-3239063 GCA_003457575.1 Thermophis baileyi
TCACACCAGACATCCCAAGAATATTGCTACACTGAAACAGTTTTGTGAAGAGGAGTGGTCCAAAATTACTCCGGATCGTTGTGCAGGTCTGATCTGCAACTACAGGAAACGTTTGGTTGAGGTTATTGCTGCCAAAGGAGGGTCAACCAGTTATTAAGTCCAAAGGTTCACATACTTTTTCCTCCCTGCACTGTGAATGTTTACATGTTATGTTCAATTAAACCATGGCAACATCTAATGTTTGTGTAGTATTATTTTAAGCAGACTGTGTTTTTCTATTGTTGTGACTTAGATGACGTTCAGAGCACATTTTATGACCAATTCATGCAAAACTCCACGTAATCCCAAGGGGTTCACATACTTTTTCTTGCAACTGTATCTGCAAAAAAGTCAAATCCATTTTTTAAAATGCATTTTGACAATATTCTTAGCTTATCTCCGAGTCTATTCAGTATTTCCAATACTGACAATTTACCAGACCACAGTACAGTCTTGTGTGGGATATCTTGCTGAAGGTCAGACTTGTATCTCAACCTTCATCTAAGCATCTTTTTAGAATGAAATACATGCATGTCTCTCTCTCCTTCAGACGCATCCATGTGTCTGTCTCCACAAGGGGCAGCTCCGGCCAGAGGTAACTGGCTCTGTATGGACTATTTGCCTTCCATTTCTGTGGTTCTGCTTCCAGCTCTAAGTTTATCTGTCTTGCACCTTTTAAGATCTCAACCCAACATGGAAGGAATTGCTCTTACTTAGCAGTGAAATTTAGATTACATTTTGCTTCTGGGATTTTGGCAATTATTTAAGTGGACACACGTGGCACAACTTGGACAGTTATATTCTCCTTTCTTTGGTTGTGTGGAAACTACTGTGCAACCTGCAACATATGCCTCTTTTAAGTTTACAGCAATACTTTGTTTCTACTGGTCTTTTCCCACGGACACTTCTGAGCTCACTGCCTACCAAAGTCACCACGTCTTAATTGTCGTAATTCTATCACTTTCTTACTTGGAAGGGGAGGCCCAAGTGGTTACTAATTTGAAATTGCATGTTATGGCTGGTCATATTGACACTGAATATGTGTGCTGCTGCTGGAGCTGCTGGGTATATTAACAATGTTTATAGGACACTTGGCCATGGTAGTCTTTTAACCATTAAAATTTTGAAATATTGTGACGAGTATTAGTATTCACAGCAGCTTAAGCTCATCCTTCATTGGTTGCCTTTATTGCAGAAATAAAGCCTTCCCTTATTGGAAAGAAGAAGGCAGGTGGAGCGAAAAAAGGGGTAAGTTTGTTGTTCAGAGACCTTGCCTTTCCATGGCATGCACCTGCTTGCTTTTTCTGGCAAAGTTGTGTCCCTTCTGAGTGATCTTTTGTGAGAACTTCCTTTTCTGCCGTGGCTGCTGCCTGTTTTTTATGCAAGCTAATGAGGATTTGCCTCGTTCTTCTTCTCTTTCATTTCTTCGGCTCCTGCTGGACAGCATCATTATCCAGTTCTCTGGAAACCTTTCTGCATACCAATAGTTTGAAATGGTCCTCTTAATGCCATGGATTTAGCTCTTGGGGGATTACTGTAACCCTGTATTTATTTTTAGTGTGGGTTAACTGTCATGGGCAGATGGTTTCTTCACCTCAGAAATTAATATATTTATGTTTTGCGTTTGACTTTCTGGTGTAGTCTTGGAGCAAAGATAGATGCCCCTCCCAACACCACGCCCACCCCCACACACATACACACTTTTGGTTCATACAGCAAAGCTTGCAAAATTGAAGACATTGTTTTGTATCTTTGCTTTCTGTAATAAAGTAATTCTGAAATGGATATCTTGATTTCTATTGTGCCCTTGCATAGGTTGCTGTAATTCATGCAAATTCCTCTGGTGTTTCAGGTTCAGTGACTTTCACATTGTCTTCTGCTTCCTTTTCTTTAGCTGGGAGCCAAAAAAGGTCTTGGAGCTCAAAAAGTGAGCAGTCAGAGTTTTACAGAAGTTGAACGGCAAGCCCAGATGGCAGAAAAGCTGAAAGAGCAACAAGCAGCTGAGTACAGGAAGCAAGCGGAGGAATCTATGTGAGTGGCTTTTATATCTAGCATAAGATATAAGTTAGGTTAGGATACACATAGATTTGCTCACAAGGGGATTGAACTGGAGAACAAACTCGGGAAGCATAAAAAAGATGTGATGCCCAATTCAGACCTGAGAATTTATAAATAAAATAATGGCCAGTGCCTGCACATGAATGGAGCCTGGATCATAATACTTTTCAGCTTCTCTGTTGTCAGTTCTGATATTTATATTCAAAACGTGGGCTGGGATATGATATATACAGTACACTATGGAGGAACTCTGTTTGAACTCTGTGGTTTGGTGATGCTTGTGTGGTGTCTTTCTCACAGAGTGGCCTCAATGAGATTGGCCTATCAAGAGCTCAAAATTGATCGGAAGAAGGAGGAGAAGAAACTTCAAAACTTAGAAGGGAAGAAGCGTGAGCAGGCTGAAAGACTAGGCATGGGCTTGGTGTCCAGAAGGTAATTTACTTTATTGGAGAATAAAAACATGGCTCCCCTTCTGTGTCATGCCTGACTGAAGCTGTTAGCAGTCTCAGCAGGCCTGATCTGTGCCTTTGCTCTTTCCAAAGGCTGTTTGGATGCTGTATATATTCAGCCCCTTTCATAGGAGTGATTTATATTGTGGCCCCTGGACTAAGAAATTGCAGTAAGAAAAGTCAGCCAGAGGCTGATGTGATAGTCAAATAGTGTTCAGAAATCTGTACGAGTTAGGGAAAGCCTTTTTTAACAAATGAAGCACAAACAATAATAGAAAAGGGTAATAAAAGAAGATTAAAAAGAAGGATGATGACGACGATGATGCTGCCCAGTTACCTTGAGGGAAGATGGGCGGCCTATAAATTTTATAAATAAATAAAAGATGATGCAGAAAAAGAAATGAAGACAGCATGGCCAAAAAAACGATAAAGAGCTTATTAAGAACTTACTTGAATGATTTTGAAGCAGAAAACCAGCCAATGAAACTGCTGGATCAGAAAAGTAAAAGAGATTCTCAGGGATATAGAGATAATAGACATTGCAGATAAATTGAGCCAAGTCCTTTGCATCTGTCTTCACTACAGAAAATATAGGGAAACTGCCTGAGCTTGTATGGATTTTCTTAGGTAGAGGATTGGAAGCATTAAAGCCAGTTGAAGTAACAAGGGAAGGTATTGTAGGTCAGCTTGAGACATGACGTTGGAACAAATCATCAGGTTCTGATGGAATCTACCTAAAAGTTCTTCTAAACACTGTCAAATTATTATTCAATTATTATCTTAGCAAAAAATACTTAGTTTTTCGCTCAATTTAAGCTCACTATAAGAAGACTGGAAATCCCTAATGTAATGTAATTTAAACAAGAAACTCAAGGGAGTTTGGGGAAATTTACACTGTGGAGCAGTCAGCTTAAGGTCTGTTGCAAGCAAACCAATAGTAATCAGTAATTAAGCACAGAACAAAACAAGTTCTGAAGTTTTGCATGGATTCAACAAAGAAAATTCTTTTGGAGGTTATTTTAAAAAAGACTTTGCCAGCCTTCTTCATATAGGGCCAAAGGCTATGCCACCACCGTTTCTGAACAAATCACAAGATGTTTGGGACACTGTTCTTTGGATAGATGAGACCAAAGTGGAAATGTTTGGCCATAATGCTCAGTGCCACATTTGGCGAAAACCAGACACAGCATATCAGCACAAACATCTTGTACCAACCATTAAGTACAATTATGGAGGGGTGATGATTTGGGTTTGTTTTGCAGCCACAGGACCTGGGCATCTTGCAGTCATTTAGTCGACCATGAACTTCTCTGTATACCAAAGTATTCCAGAGTCAAATATGAGGCCATCTGTCTGACAGCTAAAGCTGGGCCGACATTGGGTCATGCAACACGACAATGATCCCAAGAACACCAGCAACTCTACAACAGAATGACTGGGTGGAAAAAAGAATCAAGGTGTTGCAATGGCCCAAAGTCCAGACCTCAACCCATACTGTGGCGGGACCTCAAGAGAATTGTGCATAAAGAAATGCTCACAAACCTCAATCAACAATGTTGTAAAGAAGATTGGACCAAAATTCTTCCACAATGATCTGAGAGACTAATAAAGTCATACAGAAAATGATTACTTCAAGTTACTGCTGCTAAAGGTGGTTCTACAAGCTATTGAATCATAAGGTGTATTTAGTTTTTCACAGATGGTTTCTCCATTTTACTTTTCTTTTTGTAAAATGATGACACGATGCAATATGTTACATGTTGTTAATCTGAAGTTGTATTTACCTACTTTTAAGAACTGCTAAGGGCCAGGTGACTTTTACTATGTACTGATACATAAAACCACAGAACTCAAAGTGGGCGTACTTTTTCACATGACTATACATACATACGTATTTATATTTGGGACTGTGGCCCAGATGATTTTGAGTGGTGAGCTACCTCCAGTTCATGGGCCTAAAGATGTCAGTCCCTGTTTTAGAGTATCATCAAGCAAACAAGTTGAAAAGAACTCTGTTGCTATTGTATAGTTGGATTTTCAAAAAAAACTTTGACACAACCTTATCAAAGGCTGTTCAGTAAACTTAGCTGTCATAGGCTAAGCAGACCTGTACATTTATGGATTACTATGGTAAGTGGTGAAAAACAAATAGTGTAGGAATGAATGGGTCATTTTCTCAACAGATGGAAGTAAGAACTAGAGTCCCTCAAGGTTCATTGTTGAGACCAGTATGCTCTAATTTGTTCATAGACAAATTGTCTTAGGCCTAAGTAGTGAACCAGCCAAATTTATGAATGCTATTAAATTATTTAGAGTGGGAAAACCAAAAGGAAAATATGAAAATATCCAGAAGGCTCTTTTTAAACTAGATGAACTGTCATCAAATGGCAAAAGCAATTTGTTTTAAGTAAGTGGAAAGTGATATGTGCCAAGGTAATTCTAGTGTTGAAGAAATATTTGGAAGTATGGAGTTCTGCCAGGCCTTTTAACTTTGCATTGTTTCTTCTAGTTCCATTTCGCATTCTGTCCTGTCTGAGATGCAAGTAATAGAACAAGAAACACCAGCGAGTGTAAAGTCCTCTCGGTCTCAGCTGGGCCTCTTTGAAGATACAGGAAGCTTCACATCTGGACCACCCAAGTACGACTAAGCTTTGCTGAGTTTTTAGTTCTGTTAGTATTTCTCTCTCTGGCCTGCATAGATTTCTTTCTCGCATTTGTTCCTAGGTACAAAGATAATCCATTCTCACTAGGAGATGGTTTTGGTTCACAATGGGAAACAGAAATGCCCTCCTGGGGACTTGACAAAAGAGAAGAGGAGACAGACATCACAGTGTCAAGCATCCGACCCATTGGTGACAGGTAAAGTAAGGGGAATACAGTCCTTTGCTCTAATGTGGAGCTGTGTGAATGGGGAGTAGAAGGGATCTGCTTGAAATTTATAGTCAGTGCAAGATTTCAGTGCTTTTCTCTTCTACTCAGACCGGCCAACAGAAAAGAAATGGAGAGCAAGGTATCAGTAGTAGAGTCTAACGAAGCTCGACAGAAGTTTGCGGGTGCCAAAGCCATCTCATCTGACATGTTCTTTGGGCGAGAAGTTGATGCTGAGGTAGGTTTTCTATGATTTCTCTGCCCACAGAGAGGCCTATTTCCGTCCATTGTAAATAGCAATGTTCCTGATCAATATTAGCTCCCTCCCCTTATTTTTAAAAATCTTTTTATTTCCATTATTTTTTTAAATCTTTTTTATTTCCACCAGTATGAGGCCAGATCCCGACTCCAGCAGCTCTCAGGAAGCAATGCCATTAGTTCTGTTGATCTTTTCGGAGAATCTGAAACAGCAAATTTGGGTATGTCCATCAAAAACCAAAAAGGATTATTCTTTTGGAACTGCGCTGTGATAATTCATGACTCAACACCATGGCTTTGCTGCCCTCAGTTCCATATTGAGGACAGTTTGGTACAGAGCAGTGAGTAGAGTAAGGCTTGTAAAAATGTGCAAGTTCAAGCAGTTAAGTTCTTTCTCATAAGTGTAGCTTCTTTATTTGGCAAAGCTCTATCAGGTTTCATATTTATATTTTTTCTTCCCTGCAGGTAGTGTATCCATTGGAAATGTACTACCTGCAACTGACATTGCTCAGTTCAAGCAGGGAGTAAAGTCGGTTGCTGGCAAGATGGCTGTCCTGGCCAACGGTGTGATGAACTCGCTGCAGGTGAGAAGTGAGGGGAAAGTTATTATACTTATATAACCATCTCGACCAAGATGACGTACATTGGACTCTTTTTCCTTATTTTGTTACAGCATAAGCAAGTAGTAAGCCAGGTTGAAAGAGAATGATTGGCCCATAATCACCCAATGAGTTTCTGTGGTGGTGGATGAATTAGAATTTGAGTCTCCTCAGTACTAGTCCAGTGTCTAACCCCTGCACCACACAGGCTTCCCAATCATCTATTTACTATTAAATTTTACAAGTGTTTAAATGGGTGATTAAATGTGTTTACATGAACAACATATGTAATATCTAAAGAAACTCATATGATAGTATAGACTGGATAGTTCTTTAATACCTAGAGAGCATGTTGTGGCTACCATTGGGGATACAGTCAGTTATGAAACAATGGGTGAAATTTCTCCTGCCGTCCCCTCTGCCTCCTTAGAGTTCTCTCTTTCGTCTTGATTTTTTTTTTCCTGGGCAGTTGAGAATGCTTCTAAACAAGACCTTGAGTTGCCATTATTCACCATCAGTGTAGGATCCAAAACATTACTGAAAATAGTGATAATGGTAGAGCCGTGATGGCGAACCTATGGCACGCGTGCCAGAAGTGGCACGCAGAGCCCTCTCTGTGGGCACACGCACCGTAAACAGAAGAATCTGAAAGAGAGTTTTAAAATCGGGGTCCTGGAGCCTAGTGCACACCTTGATGCTCATGGACATCACATTATTTAATTCTACCAAATGGGGTATAAAAGCACTAATTTACGTACCTCCAAGACAACTAGTTGATTAGTCCACTTTAAGAAATAGTGTATTTTTCATGATCAATTTGAACTTTCAAATTTTAACCCTAATCCAAACAGTACAGACATCAAGACAAGACCCAACAAGAGTGCTTAACATCTTTTGTATTGTTGACTGAGTAGCTGAGGTTGATGGTGAGATATAAAATGGTAGGAAATTCAAGGATAAAAATAGCGGAGAAACTAAACTGAAGGGTCTTCCCTCAAAAAAACATTTTGCTAGTGCATAAGTTGTTCTGGAGTTTTGATTAGACTCAACTTGCAAGTTTGGGGGATATGTTTTCTTGAACAATAAGGTTCATATTTCTCATGTACTTATGTGGTAAGGGAAGAAAAAAGAACCACCTTGGACTTTCTTGAATAGTAACCCAGATTCCATTCTGGTTTAGGCTTAGTTCAGGCTTGGTGTACAAGTCTTGTGTTGAAGCCTGAACTTCATCTGTTTTATTTGTGTTAATTATGTAAACATGCACGTTCAAAGAATTGTCTAATAATGAAGCTAAAATAAATTCCCATGCTGATCTTTTTTTGACATTCTGGGAGGATTGCATAGAGTTCTCCAATAATATTTTTTGTGGACCACCTCGCTGTTCAGATCTTAATAGGATCACCTTTGTTTTTGGTGTGATTGGCTCATAAGCAATAAGTTTTGTTTATCAGTTTTGGACTAGTTTTTACAGCTAAATGCCTCGAAATCTTCAAGCATGTTTCTGGACAATTTGTTAAATGATTTCTCCCCCCACCCTTCTCTCTTTCCCCTCCTACCCTTAGGACCGCTATGGTTCATATTGATGATCTAGAAGACTGTACCTCTTGGCCATCGGTGTAACACCACTTGAACTTGGAAACACCACATGGGAACTCTACAGGATAATTTCTAAGCTGAGCATAGCTGAGGGATGCTTGAGAATAGAGAAAATGGACATGCTTGTCCTATGCTCAAAGGTTTTCTGGACAATTGTTTTGTATTAGAAAACAAATATTTTGTCAAAACCCAGCCTTCAGTGATTGAAGTATGGGCCTTTCCAGAGAACACCCCTCTGCTGCTATGGATTGAGATAGGGTGCAGATGTCATTGTGATGCTGCTCTTTATATTTTTCTTTGTCTCCCTGACTGCTATTGGTGGACTTAGTATTGTGGAAGCAGGAAAGTAGTGTGTAATATTTTTCATGCTTCTGCATGAATTCAGAGGCAAATTATAGTACTTGTTTCATTGGTGGAGACTCTAGAACCTGTGCTCCAGAATAGAGTGAAATTCCTTCCTCTGTCCATGGTAAACTTACTGCCTTAAGGAACCAGTGTGATGCACCATTTTAGAATAGTGGCTTAAAAGCACAAATGTACAGCATGCAGTGAAAGGTCAGCACTCTTGGCCTTAGTTAAGATTCTTTTATTTTGCAAATATGACTGATGATAAATTTGTGCAGGAGATAGGAGATCTTCAGTGATAAGCAAGGAAGGGTTATCAAACCTTTCCTATAATCAGTTGGTTGTCCATTGGGTGCTGTCTTTTATTTCATATGTTAAAAGAAATTGGAGCTGAAATGAGTGTTGACTATATTCACTCCATTCACTGTGTCCCATTTTTGTTGCACAACCATTTGCCTTCCTTCGGAATCACAACAATGGACTTGTGTGAACACCATAGCTCTCTTGCAAACTATATTGAAACAAAATCAGTTTCAAGAAGGCTTCTTCCACCTATCCAGGCACCACTGTTGCCCCTATGCTTTCTGGGATTGTTCTCATAAATTGCTATAGCTTTATTGATCAAAGAGGAACTGGAATAGATAAATGCTCCATCCCAGCCTACATTGCTAATCTCATGCCTGAGATAATAAAAGGTATTTTGCTCCAAAGCACCCATTGCATCTGCATGCTAAATCCCATGTTTCAGTGATATTTTTCCACCGGAGTATTCTCATTTCAGCAGAGGGGGAGAATTATTTCCTTGTGAAATGGTGCTTACTGTTGTAACCATTTTGCATTCAAATTGCATGATTGTTGCTGCTGCACTGTGGGTTTATCTGGAAACTGCACCAAATACAGTGTGTCTCCTAAGACGACAAGCCAGTTGTTTAATAGGAAGAGTAATCGCCAAGAATACACTGAAATGATGTCTTGAGTTTCAGTGAGGTACACTTGCTAGAGGCAGCTGAGGTTACCAATGCCCTTTGAGGTTACCCACTTTCACATTAGTGTAACTCATTAGTGCAATTAATCTGCTTACTCCTTGTGCACTTCCTATGAAAATAAATGCCTGCATGGACTGACCAGAAATTTCCCCCTTTGCTTGCTTCTCCTTTGTATCCATAGGATTCTGAAAATAGCCTCTCCAGTTTCAAGTGTTGCAGATTTAAAATTGCTTGCTCAGTTCCTGAGCAAAGAGTTTGCAGAGCTTCAGATTTAAAATTGCTTGCTCAGTTCCTGAGCAAAGAGTTTGCAGAGCTTCATATCAGGCCACTGCTTTTTCACTCAGAGATTGGAAGAGGTTTCCCCTGCTTGGGTCATCTCTGTACTTGAAATTCATCATAATATTCATAAGTGATATGCGGCAAAAGTTATGGCACAGCTTTATGGGGTTTTAACGGTGAGGGCTATGGAGTCTTCCTCCTCTCCAATAAATCAGATTGGATTCCTGTGTTCTCAATTCCTTGTGGTTATTTTCCTGGGCCTCAAATAATAATACAAAATGCGTTGTCAGAAATTACCCCCTCCATTGTATTTTCTATACTAAGCTCTAAGAACGAAAATTAGATTTAAAGAAGGACAAGCAAATTAGTGTGAAAGTAAAGCTAAATTCATGTATGATAGTGTTTAAAAAAAACCCTCTGGAAGTATTCTGTAATGACGACTATTTTTTGACTGCAAGGAATATTGCCTTGTAGTTTCATTCATACTTCGCTTCCCCAGGAATGAAAGAAAACTCTTTTGTCGTAATTCTTTAGTACTACTTTTTATGTCTTTTCAAAAGATATCTGAATGATGCAGTTGCTATTTTTTGCAATATAACTTATGATGCAAGAAATCTCAGTTAATCTACCTCTTAGTGCAACATTCTTTATTTTCTATACATAGTTCACAGGTCTCATCCTGAACCCACAGTGAAAAAAATTACCCATTCCTCTCAGCCATGCGTTTTCCTTTCTGATCTGAGCTTTCATAAAATATGTTAATACCAAACAATATAATAAAGGGTTCATATGTAGGGAGAAGGTAAAGTCTTGTGTATACAACAGAGATCAAAGGATAGTGATGCAAACTCCACACTGAGAATTAAATTTCTTAACACTGAAACAAATGCTCTCGTATTTCAGTCAATTTGACATGTTTGCCACAAGAGAGCAGTATGATCCTACAATTGCAATAGGTCTCCATCTCCCTTTTCCCTAAATCCAACACTTCGGTTATAAGGACCTGGTAACCACTGTATATTCCTTTAATCAGTTCTCTGAAGAATCTGTCTCTTCTGTGGAGCCATCACTTTCAGTATCCACTTTCCGACGGTGGTGGAGCGGCCTCCAAAGGGAACAGATGCGTGGTGAAGCACGAGAAGGCATGTTTGTTGCATCCCCACTTGCACTAGAATTGGATACTGAAAGGCCTGAAATTGATGCAATCCTGAAAAGAAGAAGAAAAAACCTGTTGTTATTTTGCTTTGGTTCACATTTGTCATTATAAAAGTTTGTGAAAGCATACTGGGGAATATGTAAAAGTATCTATTGATCAATAATTTGCTAAAGAGTTCAGAGAAGAAGAATGCAGTCTTCGGCCACCTTTACAATTAGAGATTGAGCTCCTTTGCTTAGAAGCTCAGAAAATCGCTCCTATGGTGAGCTGTTTGAAATTTTCTTTTGCATGAACCAACATTTGGAAGAGCAGGCTTGCTCCTTTCTTGATATTCCTAGCAACTGCACAATACTTCCTTTTTAGATGATTTTTATTAAAATGTTCAGATACATAGATTAAAAAACTAATACAAGTTAAAATAAATTAGAAAAAAAAGTGCAGAGAAAAAAAGAAAAAATATATATTAAAGAAAAAAAGAAATGACTTCTCCCTTTATCACAAGTACAATTTCAGTAACATCACCACCTCTGATACTGTAACAGATCTCTTTTTCCCATATAGCTACAAACAAAATTTTAAAGCATCGTCATTCAGTCTTTAAAAAAAAAGCCCATTAAAATTTATGAGAAATAACATATTTTAACCTTAAAAAAGCCAACTTTATATTCCTTTACTTTGCTTTTAACACAGTAACATGACTAAAAAAAAAAAAACACAACCAAAGATCTCTTCTTCCTATACCTCATCTCTTGCATATAAACAGATCTTTAAAGCCTCGTCCTTCAGTCTTGGTCAACAAAAATCCATTAAGAATTACCAGAAAAAACAATATATCTTATTTTAATCTTGATCAAATAAACCAACTTTATATTACCTCCCTTTGCTTTTAACAATACTGATCTTTCATCTTTTTAAATAATGTCCCAGTATTTGATTTTTTTTTCTTTTTGTCTCCTCAAAAACTCCTTCAAAACTTTAATGCATCTCTTTTATAGATGCAAAATAAGTTATTCAATGCAAAAGTTATAAGAAAGTTATCCAATTCAATATAAGAATGAATAATAAAAACCATCAGAACAGCAAGTTTCATTACACCGGGTGAGTCTCTTTCAATCCTCAGCAAAAGTAGTTTATGCAAGTTTAAGGAGTTAAAAATGTTTTAGAATAAACAGCCAAAGAGTGATTAGAATATTGATTTTGGAAAGTTATAAATGGTCTAAGGGGGCAGAAATTAAATTAGAAGAATGCATCCTGTGGATTGTTTAGAATTCTATAAAAATATGTGGAAAAAATTGAAATTAAGGATATGTAACTTTCCTGGGAAAATGCTGTTAATTAGAAAAAACATGAGAAGACTTTGAAAGTTGAACACTAAAGCAAACTAGAAAGAACTAAAGATCAAAATTATAGGAGAAGAAACTCACTAATACAGAATGGAGCAAAATAGTTTTAACTTTGGAACAATTCAAGGGTATTTGGGAACAATGCACTCAAGTTACTCTCAAGATTGTTATCAAAAATGGATTTAAAAGCAGTTATGAACTGTTTTACTGGGCAAGACAGAGAATGAGACTGATTTGAAATGACAGGTTATAAAAATGATACGGAAGATGTTACCTGGATTTATAAATGAAACTGGCTGATGTCTTAATAATTAAAGGGATATACAAATAACAGAAGAACTTTCCTTTGCTTCTTGAATTAACTTCAACTCTACCTGCCATGTTTTAGAGTCAAAGGAAAAATTACCATTGCTGGTACATTCACTGCAAGAACTCTCATGTGACACCTAAAAGGAAAAACAATGGTGCCCTAGCCACTTAGTTGTTCTCCATTTTAAAAATACTTACAGTTTCTCTAATTCCTGATCCATAACTGGGTCAAGTAGCAACTCTGCTTTCTCAGGAAGAGCTCCTGAAAATGAGTAGCAAAGAGAAAGCTCAATTTAAATTCTAAAGCAAGAGTAAGTATCTATATACCATAATACTATGGAATCTGAAGTGAATCCACCCATGAAAATGGAAATATAGGAAGAGGAACATCTGTTCAACAATTCCATGGTGGAATTCATGCTGCAAACTGCTCTCTGTATGGCTTAGGTTTGTTAGCCTTCTTCAAAAAGCAATTGAATTTGCAGATACTCATCCTACCAACTGACTAAATCACCCTTTTCACAATTGCTGCATTTGGAGTATCTTGTCCTACTCCTACAGGAAACCTTTTTGCAGCAGCACAGCATCCTGTTAGCTCAGTATGAGGATGGCCTGTTGAGCCTGATGTCCTTCAAACAATCATGTCATTGCATGTTGTACTGTACATGAACTTCCATAAAACAAAAAAGAATGAACAACCTAAGAATTAATTTATTTTATTTTTTTATCTATAATATCTCCCCATCTCTACAAGAATGCCCTACTTACTTGTAAGTCTTTAACAATCAGCACTGTAACTCCTACAATTGTCTTAGTAGTAATATACACGAAATTTCAGACTTTTGCACTAATAAGGAAGGTTATTTGGTTTACAAGGGAAAAGGCCAGAGCCCCAGTTAGCTGACTAATCAGGACCTCACTGACTTCCAAATAGGGGAGGCTGCTTTACCTTAGTAAGTAAAATAATCTACATCAATATTTAAAGCAGTCACTAAAATATTAAATCCACATACAGTTACATAACTACACTGTGGATTAAAAGCCCCATTCCTCTCTTTAGAGGTTGGACCACTTCGTAACAAAGAACATCAAAAGGGTTTTGCTTGACAAGGAAGCAAAGAGTTTGCTTTCCAGTATGAGCAGAGAAAATGGAGCACAATCATGTTTTAAGTGCCTTTTTAAAAATGTTTTTTTTTGGGGGGGGAAGGGGATCTCAAAATGCCGACTCTGAGGTCCTTATCATTCATCAGCAGCTTATAGCTGCAGCAGGATTGTGCATATGAGTATATTTACTGGCAGAGAGGCCCATCTGTCCTGAACACATGATACTGCTTAGATATCTAATGCTACCACTGGATGCCTAAATTTACTGGGTTGCTCTTCCTTCCTCATTCCTTTTGCGCCTTGTCAGCTACACGATGAGCCCGTGAACAGAGCTGGTTTTGGTTTTCATTCTTCGCATAGGCACCGTGGACAAGGATTCAGTTCATGAAGCATCAACATGATCTGAATCTAGCAGATTCAGGTTGCCAATTTCCTTAGCAGCCCTTTTTCCTAGATGAGGAAAGGGAGACTCCAGTATGAATTGCTTACTCTCTTATTCTGTTACTATATCTCCTTTATATATCAATATTGTTGAAATAATGATCAAATATCAGTATACGGAAATATGTTGGGAAAAAATCAAAAACTTTGATGAGCCGTATTTCATTTTTACAAGACTGTAGACTATATTGCTGTAAGCCAGACATGAGATGACCAATAAAAAATTGATTTTAAAAAGAGCCTCACAATCCAGGAACAAATATAATGGTTCACAAGAGAGATTTGTGCAAAGAGTCTTGAACAAGTAGACATGAATCTAGATGGATCCCCAAACTGCATACCATTTTTGTCTAGGGCAGGGCAATCCCATCCAGTAGCAAAGACTGGAAATATTTAATCTTTGTGGCCCTCCAAATCCATTGCCACTCAGTCTTGCTAGAATTAAACCTAAGCCTTCCATCCCGACCCTCCGTGCATCCGGAATGTACCAAGCAAAAGACAGTCCACGACAGCATAACTTAGCTGACAGCATATTATAAAGGCTTTGCCCTTTAAGTAAGAAGAATAGGATTTGATTTATCCCTTTCTGTTCCTTCGATTCAGAGCCCTGTACAATATTCACATTTTATGCCCTAAGTATACTTATGACATGGCCTTCATTATCCCCTTTTTGCAACAGTTCTGCCTAGCAAAGCTTCACATGCCATATACTGTACTATCAAATTCCTCCCTACCACTCAAGTCACCATGAACAATTCTGCAATTCTACCCTTTCGTCATGGCTGACCCTTCATATTTCCTGATGATGTTGCAGAGCTTGTGGGTTGCAATGCTTGTCTATCCAAGCCTCGCCTAAGGCATCTCCACGTGAACTACATAACCATGTTGTTCTACTAACTGGAGTGCAAAAATGGGGGGGAAGAAGGCCTAATCTCCCTGCTGAATCTCAGATACATATTCTGTGAAGATAACATATCTGACAATGGAGAGATGATTTTCAGATGCCCTGTTACACTATTGCAAAGAAGCGGCCCACTGGGGTTAGCTGACAGATGCACTTACTCTTGTGTTTACCCTCCTTCTGTACAACAAATTGTACTCATATTTTTTTAATACAGTGTGGTGCACGGGACCTAACTAAAGTCTGTTAGCAAGAACAGAATGCTCTTCCTGTCTTAGATATGGAAGTCTACAGAGATGAGTCTGCACACATAGTTCTTGGCATAACTTGGCATCCCCGGCATGTGGAATGCTACTAAGCTGTGTACGGCTCCCAGGGCAGCAGCAGATCCTCACAGAGATCTTCTGCGTAACTCTTCACCTTGTAGCAGTCATCCGTGGGAGAAAACAGGGATGAAACCTCTTAATGAGGAAAATGTTCCTTAGAAAGAAAGCTGCACATGAGGAGGGAAGGAGCAATCTAGGCTTTCTGTTTCTTCTATCCTGCCTAATATCCCAAAAAAGGAAGGCGCTCTTATATCCCTGGCACTATAATACCGAAGGCCAAATGAGCAAACAGGGCTGCTGCCAGCCTTCTGCAGCCTCCATTTCCTGAATGTGAAGCTTGTTCTTGCATCTAAAGATCTCAAGGGTGCTCCAATCTCTTGGGAGAATTGGTAAACAATATGCAGTGGACTGGGGAATCAATATTGACAGAGGAGTGAGGCTGGGCTTGCAGTCTGCTTGACAAATTCATCAGCTGGCTTCTAATCTCTCCTTCTCTTCCCTTTCAAGATCCTGGTGAGATTGGAGGCACGGTGGGCCCCTGCCTGAAAGCGCTTTCCTTCCTCATCTGAAGCTCTCGCCTGGAACTGCCCTTGCTGCAGGGCTTTAGGGAGCCTGTGATCCCTTGCAGACCAAAGCCTATTCAAATTATCCCGTGTGCAGGGAAGATGAAAAGGCAGGAGGAGGAAAATCCTACTTTCCTTGCCAAGATGTCTGCACCTGTTACACTTACGGCTGCCCCGCAAGAGGCCTCAGTAGGAGCCTGGCTTGAAGCCAGGACAGGCCTTTCTTAATGGAAGGAAAAACCCACACACAATGGCGGCAGTAGGCAGGGCTTTCTCAGCCCATCTGTTTGCTTTGCACCTTACTGGAAGTGGATTTTGTACAGGCAGAAAGAAAAGCCCGAACCGGTACAATCTAGGTGGCATCTTTGCTTGGGAATGCATTACTAGCTAAGCTTGTTTGCAGAAGGGATTGAGGGCTTGTATGCATGTTCCTTTTGATATATAATCTCTACACTTTGGGTAAACAGCAGCTCCAATTGTTGGCAGGGGCTGGGACGCTGGGAAGGGAGCGGAGTTTGGGCTAAGACATATCCTTGAGCAAAGAAAACGCAGAGGTATCAAGAGCAGCTTGGATGGCTGCTAGCAGGGCCAAGGAGGGCCAAATGCTGTTATATTCAGAATCCCAGAAATGCATCAAATACGCCCAGTGCTGATCTCCAACAGAGACAGATTCTGCTATGGAAAAAGACACCCACTTTTTCAAAGCCTGATTTTAAGGTTGCAGGACAAATAGCAATTCTGAAAGGGCGTATGTGCATTGCTTCTGTCCTGAAATCATGATATTTCTACTGAAACAAAGTCTCGGCTTCTTCAGAAGAAAATGAAGAATTAAGAAAAATCAGGCTCTTGTTCACTTGCATGAATTAAGCTAAATAAGGAAATACACACTATATATATATCCTCTTGTAAAGATATTACTCTGGATTCTGAAACAGGAGGAAATCAGGATCTGAGGCACAGAACAGAATGGTAGTTGCCCATCTCTTTCCTCACTGCTGGAGGGTTATATCACCTAAAAATCTAATGGGGATAGATGGGAATTAAGGCACATTTTTGTTTTGTTATGTGAGTTGCCTTGTTTAAATCTCATGGAATTGTTTTACTTTAAATACAAACTTTTCTGGTATTTACCTACTAGCCTTATGGACTCTGTAAGCTTGACAAAGGAATCTAGGCCACCAAATTCTTAAAACAGTATTCATGGAAAATAAAGGACTTTTCATTACCAAGAGCTTTGTTGATCCCATGATGCTTTGCAAGAGCCATCAGAAATCCATAGAAAGTTACTCTCTGTACATTGCTCAGAATTTCCTTGAGAACAGTGGCTGGGGGGCAGCTACGCAAACAAAAGGAACACAAGAAAAACACTTGATATATCAATGTCTGGGAATTACCTTTCTTTAGACTTAAGACTGATCAAACTGAATGAATTGAATCATCTACATCATGAACCCATCTTCCTACAATTTGAGAAATGTATCTTTCTGCAACAAGAGAGAGAATGGGCTAGTAGTTCTATGGGCACTCATGATTCCTTTTAACTTGAGAGAATCGTGGGAAGAGAAGGTCCCAGTGAAAAGCATTTCCCAATTACTTTAAATAACACCTTTCTTCTTCGTGTTGAAGGAAATCTAGTTGGCCAGGCAGCAATTAAAGCAGGATTTGGGAAACTCTGGTATGGTGGCCCAACTCATTCTATGGGGATTCAAGAAAAGTTCTCCCCTTTCCCAGAGTCTCCCTCTTTACCATTAAAGATTGCTTTGTATTTTCCTGATAGGTCATTCCATAGAGGTTTTCCCCAGTGGAAAACTTTCAGAAATCATCCTGTGCTTTTCCCATTTTTCCCTCAGCGGAAGGGCATGGAAAATGGTGGCAATTTAGTGGAAAGTATGCTCTATTCATTTGCAAATGTGAAAACAGCATCACTTCCAAAAAGTAGCAAATCGTTGCTCGATTGCCCTGCATATAGGAGAAAATGTGACCTTTTTCTTACTGTATTGTGTATTCTTCATAAATGTATGTTTCTGTGTTCTCTTTTCTCTATGACTTTTGTGTGTGCATATATTGCCTTTCTTTCTGTATGTTTTTGGCATTTGCACATGTATGACAAAATAATTATTGCAAAGTTTTGTCCCATTTGACGCTGAATGTTTGGAAGAGCCTTGAATCAAACTGAATGCCACAAGCAAGCTGTTTAGTTGTTTGCTGTGACAGAGATTCCAAATAGAAAAAGTCCAACCCTTTACGAGGAGAGTTTTAAGCTACCCTTTTAAAATGTTTTGTTCTAAAATTGTTGTGACAATTTTAGGTTGCCATCAGAGCATAGTTAGGACTGATATGATGAAGAACAATGTCCCATGAAATCTTGCCCTTTTATCTTCTTCACAAATTATATTATTTTCTTGTTTATTTCAGCTGCAGCTGAACTCTCTTCACTCTAATCCATTTCTTTCTTTCAGTCAATATAGTTTTTTCATTGTAAATAAAGTATACTGGTTATTAAAATGAAATAGTTACCTTTCCATGAGCCTTTCTCAGAGAAACTAATGAATTAAAATTGATGAATCTGACAGACCTCCAAAAATCTGGAAGTTAAAATATGTTCACTAACTGATATAAAATGGGGCAGAACTGGTGACAGCTGAAAATCTGTTGCATAATATATACAAAAGTAAAAACTTAATCTGTATCAATACCTGACACATGTTTGTTTCAGGAAGTAGAGGAACAGCACAAGACTGAAGATAAAAGGTCACATTTACAAGACCTTTTTCATATGGATTGTTTGTACCAAAATGTCAGTAAGCCCCCTCCTTACCCTGAAGCCAATGAAATAGACACAACTTGTTCTAACCCAGCTGGCCTTACCTGTATTTGGATTTATCACATAATGATTCAAGGCACTGGTAAAATGCAGATGCCTCCACTCCATCGACTGGACTGCACTCATTGAGAGCTTGACGCGAACGATGCTGCCCAGAAGACGACGTAGGCACAATCACGGTGTTTGGATTTTTACCTGTCAAGAGCTCTTGATAGATGGCAGCCACATTTTCAATAAACTCTATTCAAAAACAAAGATAGGTTGTAAAAAATCACTTATGAACATATTATAAAACTATGTGCTGTATATAAAAGACTGCATTAACTGTGTAGCTAATTAATTCTATTCTAGTTATATATTGTACTTTGAGAATGTTTTACTGTTTCCAGCGCTGATATGAATATGCAGTGACCAATATAAACATGCAACTTACTTGCTAATTTAGTTGCTATATGATATGAAAATCACACAAAGGTTAACAAAGCTATCTCAAAGGGCCTTTTGGGGAGCCTATAGATTCTATTCTTTGAACTAGGGTTTCAATTATGTAGACTTTTCATTGTGTGAAGAAGCATAAAAGACAAGCCCACCCAATCAGAATACACACACACACACACACACACACACACACA
Source organism: Thermophis baileyi (assembly GCA_003457575.1). Lineage (NCBI taxonomy): Eukaryota > Metazoa > Chordata > Lepidosauria > Squamata > Dipsadidae > Thermophis > Thermophis baileyi. The sequence goes on from QLTV01001682.1 coordinate 3,232,761, forward strand.
CACAGAGTCATTGAAATAAACATACAATTTAGGTATTTGGCATTGTTAGAGGTTTCAGGAGAGGTGAGTTACGCAGCCCAGTGTGTTTCAATGCAACTTCAAATTAAATACAGTATGGTGGTCAAAAGAGATATGACCAAAGAAACTGGCTGAAAGCATTCTCCATCAGACTTCAAATTTTTCCTGTTATTTATTCCCAGAGTCTACATATAAACAAGTTTTTTTTAAACCATCCAGATCAAATATGCAAAGATGTAGCTTCCACTCTGAGTGTTTTGCATTCATGCATATTGGTGGGTGACCTGAAAAAACTGTTGAATTTGGATAACAACAGAAATGGTATCCAAAGGTATTAGTGTGCAAAACTTTGCATGCATGATTGGAACCTGCAAAAGTGTATGTACTGAAACAGATAGGTGACATTTTAATGTGAATTTGAAGGTTTGGAACTCTCGGAGGATGAAACAGATAATAGAAATAGAATAGAATAGAATTCTTTATTGGCCAAGTGTGATTGGACACACAAGGAATTTGTCTTTGCTTTTTATTGCTTTTTATTTTCCTTTTTATGTTAGTTTGAACTCCAGAATAGCATAATCTCCCTCATACAGATGACACGATTGTAGATGACTTGAGGAAAGGGTTATTAATTGCCATGCAATTGAACCTTGTTTCGAGAGAGAAATAACAGAGAAACTTGTCTTAGGAGTAGGAGTGAAATAAGCCATTTAGTACAATGCCCTCTCTGACACGATAATAAACATTTGCACACCATCATCATCATTACATTTTATTCTCAAATGAAAAACATTTATAATAACTGCCCCTTGCTTTCATTTAGTTCTCAACTGAGGCAAAACTGTACCTCAGAATAAAACAGCTGAGCCTGTTCCAAATATTTGGAATTTCCTACACAAGCCTAAGTACCTGTCAGCTGGCTTAGCAAGACAAAATTTTATGTTTTGTCCTAATACTATGTATCACAAAAGTTATTTGCTTCTTCCATTTCATTTTTTATTGCTTATTCACAAATTACCCAACCAAGGATTCTAAAGTAGCAAATAAAGCAAATGAGTTTTAGAGATAATAGGTTTTATAAATTTAGTTGGCTAGACTGGATCAGTTCAATAGGTTTTATTATAATTTTATACACTATTTTAAATTAACTACTTTATCATTTATTATATGTTCATGGATATTTGCTGTTCTCTCCCTGTCTCTTTCTCTCAGTCTCTCTTATACTGGTTATTGACCATAATTTTCAATACTGGAATTTCATATATGCAATAGCTTTTTCTGAAGGATGTGCAAAAGTCACATAGAGTTTATCTCATGTGTAGAAACTGTCTATATAACTGTAACTCAAGGTGCTGGGTAGCTGTCAACAGCTTTCGAGCATTTCTGTATGCTGATTGATGAAAACAAATCTTGTAAACATGTTTCAGGAGGATTTGCTCTACCAGGAACAAGGTAACATAGCCTGGGGGGATACCCCTGAGATGCCTTCAAGGTTTTCTAACTTTAATCACTGGTGGAAAAATGGTGCTAGAACTTGCCAGCTTTGCTTCCAACATCTCCCCAAGTAAGGAGGCTCTTGAATCTCCAATCTTCCTTAGATTTACCAGAGACGTCCCAAAAGGGATGAACCAAATAAGAATCCAATCTACACTCAAGAATCCATTCTACACGCACTGAGGAGCCTGACGGAATCAGCACATATAGGAATGCTAGGGATAGGGTATGTTTACAAAAACTCACTTCCCAACTATGGCCTGGAATCTGAAATATTTTAAGAGAGCTCTGATTTTATGGAGACAGAACTCCTTATTGACAAAGCTACATTTTATTAGCTTAGAATGGTTTATCAACGTTTTTCACCTCATCTTCAGTTTTTATACATCCATTACTCCCAATCTAAACCATCCTTATGTCACCTATGTAGAATTACCATCCCTGAATTCATGCATACAACAGCCATCACAGAGGTTGTAGAGTTGGTCTGGTGCTTACAGGAATTAACATTGTATGGGAAAGGCCAGGTAAGTTTGTTTAATTATATCATAATGATTTTATACCAGGAGCAGTGGCTGTCCTTCATTACTGATCTCAGTTTAAAGTCTGACATAACTTATAAAGTCTGTAAACAGTCTTAGAGATCTTGTTCTCTGACTTGCTACTAAAAGCATTCAGGTTGGTAATACCAGCAAAGCCTTTTTCAATTACCATTCCACTTTCATAATGTTTTCACTTAAGTAATTCTGTTGGGGTAGACATACACACATTGCTGCTTTCTTTTTGGCCTTTAGTATATATTTTTATCTATGCTGTTATCACTTATTTTTAAAGGTATTTTTATTGCAACTGCTTATTAAGACTTGCTCTAAAAGGCACGGTGGGAATATATTAATTAAAGTTATGTGCGGAATAATCCTCAGATATACAGAACAAAGCTTGACATACAGATTTCGGACAGCGCAGTTTTTATTATAGAGAAAAACTGTCTGACCAAGGTTGTTCCCAGTGCTATGCTATCTGATCTGTCCGATTACATTAATCACAAATGTAGTAAAGTGGGATAGACTTGCCTGAGTAGTAAAACTGGATCTGGAAGGCAAACAGGAAGTCTGAAAAAGACATCAAACAGTCCACAGCATCATCCATTAAAACAATCCTGGAATCAAGAAGGAGAGAGCTCAGCAACAGCCAATGTGATGTACAGCAGAGATACAGGGCATTGGAAGTGAAGCAGAAATGTTCAGGGCTGATAAAAGGAGTCACATTTTGTTCTATAGCTCTCCAAATCGGTCCCAGAATCTGTTGTATTAAGCCCATCGAGTTTCTTCTTAATGCTTTAAGACAATCAAATGATAGTTTTTTTATTATGGCATTGTTGTTACTATTCTTTTATTGTTCCTATAAAGTACCACTAAAGGCTGACTAACAGCATATTTATTTGTTTGGTTTTTTGTTTGCTTATTTAATTAATTTAACCAACTAGCATTTTCAATTGATAGCCAGTGCTGTAACTTTCAGAAAAATGGGATTCTACAATAGCAATTCCACCCCCCCCCCCAACACACAAGAGTCTGGTTCCCATATTATCTGCTATTTGCAAGTTCCAGGTCCTCTTCAAAGACAGTCCTTCATATGGTGCATTGCAATCGTCCACGTGGTCTGGAATTCCGTGCACAACTAAGTTTCACTGGCATTTTGATGACATCTCATCCCAAACTAACAGATGACTTCTACCAGCGGTTTTATATGTATGTTAAATAACACAAGGGAGTGAAATTGTTGTGGCTTGCCCCCGTCCCGTGCAGCTGCTCATGGATCCGGAAGAACAAGAACAGACCATAGGGTGGCAAGAGCAGTCTGTAGCTCCGGCACTGGAGTCCGAGACCGAGGAGGACGCAGGGCCAGAGGACGATACTCAATCAGGGCCTTCTGCACCTCCCCAGCAGGAGTTCAGTGACTCCAGTGAAGAGGAGGAGCCTCTGATTGATGCTAGGGCACGCAGGGCAGCTAGCCGGCAAGAGTGGCTTTGTAGAAGGAGGTCTACTCACAGATAAACCTGCAGGCAGAGGGGCCACGCCCTAAGCCTATATAAGGTTGACTCACAAAGGTCAATCTTGCTGGAAACAACAGATGTCTTTTACCTGGCTTCTGATTACTCTGTCGGTGATATCAGTTGGACGAACTCCAGTCCGGGCTCTCGGCCAATTCCAGCAAGTGAGGCAATTAAGGACTTCATAATCTGTTTGTTTTGTTTTGTATTTGAAATCCCGGCCAAAGTGTTATGTGAGTGGTAACAAGCACTTTGAGAGAAACTCTGAACTTAAATGATCACTAAGCCTTGATTAGTGATAAAACCTTCTTTAGTTTGGACAAGTGTGTGTGTGTGTCGTTTCTGGGGGTTTGCTGCGCTGGGTCACAACAGAAATGAATCCTGTAGCATCCCACAGTGGGCAGCCAAGAGCTTGCCCAGCCCATTCACCCTCCATGACTACCAACTGGAAGCACCCACAAGTAGGAATGGAACCATTGCAAGATGGTGCATTGTACTCTCAGACATTCAGGTGGCCCAGAAAGATGCCTTGATTGATAGCATTAAATGCTGCCAAGATGTCCTATAGAACAAGGAGGGTTCACTCCCCTCATCCATGTTCAAATGCAACAGAGCGATCAGTGCTGTTTCTGCCTTCTTGATTCTTGAAGTCTAATCCCCCACAAGTCTTCTCTCTTGCCTAGACAAATCCTAGGCTGCACCCAACATTGTGTGAAAAAGTCCACTTACATTATTTTTCCTTTCTCCTCCTTTCTGCTACAGCTCAAGATTTGCTTCCCAAACCTGCTCTGTATGATTCCCAAATACTGCAGATATTTACCATACAATCAATCAATAAATCTGCAGCTACTCGTCAATTTTCTCCAACACACTTCATATATCCATTCCTAAAATGAAAGTCATTCAAAAAAGCAATCTAAAGTCTTGAAAACTAGATTGTCAAGAAGACTACAGTAATAGCAATAGCACTTAGACTTATATACCACTTTACAGTGCTTTACAGCCCTCTCTAAGCGGTTTACAGAGTCAGCATATTGCCCCCAACAATTTGGGTCTTCATTTTACCCACCTTGGTAGGATGGAAGGCTGAGTCAACCTTGGCAGTTCAAATCTCACTCTGGAGGCTTCAGGGAAGCCTCCTGAAGCCTCCGGAGTGCGAAAAACGGTCCAACGGGCAAATCAGAAGTCCGTTTCCGAACTTCCGGTAAGCCCGTTGGGCCATTTTTCACCCTCCCCAGGCTTCATGGAAGCCTCCTAAAGCCTGGGGAGGGCAAAAACGGCCTTCCCCAAGGCTGAAAATCAGCTGGCCAGCGCACGCATGCGCACTGGAGCTGACATAGGGCAACGCCTTGCGTGCCCTCAGATATGGCTCCACGTGCCACCTGTGGCACCGTGCCATAGGTTCGCCATCACGGTCCTATAATATATAATATTGGGGTCCCCCTCATATGAGCCTCTAAGGGCAAAATGATTGGCTGTTTTCCTGTAACTGCAGTTCTTCAAATGGATCTGTGCATGACCCTTCATTTAGGAACATTTTAAAGCTGAGCTTTGTAACGGGACTTCATCCACTCCAGCCCATGGCCTCACCAAGTAATGCAAAGTACTTGGAACCGACACAGCGACTTGAAAGGAGTAAAAGGAGCGTTGGTCCTACCTGAACGCCTTTTCTCAGTGTAGGTTGCAGGATAGGCCAGGAATGGGTGATGACTTCATCCTTCTGCCTAGAGACTGAGTCATAATTTTCATAGCCACGCCCCGTTGCCTCTCTCTCTGCTCCAGTTATCGACGAAGGCGCAGCTGTAACAACACAACTGTATCCAGAGGTTAGGTGCCCTGACCCCACCCTCCAGGATCCAGACCCTACGGTCATGCCAGGGTGGGACTGGCCTATCCAGCAACCTACACTGAGAAAAGGCGTTCAGGTAGGACCAACGCTCCTTCTCCAGTGAGGTTGCAGGATAGGCCAGGAATGGGACATACCAAAGCTGGAAGTCCTAAGGGCGGGTCTCCGTTGGGGCTGGATCTGTCGGGGCGCGGAGAACCTGCGGGAGTACTCTCCTGCCGAAGGATGCCTCAGCTGAGGCAAACACGTCCAGCCGGTAATGCCGACTAAACGGCGTAGGAGATGCCCAGGTGGCCTCTCTGCAGATGTCTTCCAGGGAGGCCTGGGTTGACCAGGCAGCCGTAGCAGCGGCGCTCCTGGTAGAGGGAGAGGTCAACAAAAAAAAAAAGGAAAGAGATTGACCAGATGTCTTCCCTGGGTTGACCAGGCAGCCGTAGCAGCGGCGCTCCTGGTAGAGTGAGCGGTCACCCCTCATGGCACGGGAAGAGACTGGACCTGGTACGCAGCCGCGATGCAGGCCCGGATCCAACGGCCCAACGGCCACGAGGACAGCTTGCAGCCCAACGAGGGGGGATGGAAAGCCACAAACAGGGCCTCGGTACGCCTGGAGGAGGCCGTCCTCCTGATGTAAACGCGGAGAGCCCTCCGCATGTCCAAAGTGTGCCACCTACGCTCCAGGGCCCGAGAAGGCCGGGGGCAAAAATTAGGTAACACTATCTCCTGTGCCCGATGGAACCATGTGTTCACCTTTGGGACGAACGCAGGATCCAGGCGCAGGACAACTCGTTCAGAATGGAATTGGCACAGGTCCTCCCTCACCGAGAGGGACGCCAAGTCTGAGATGCGTCTGGCAGAGGTAACAGCGACCAAGAACGCCACTTTCAGAGACTTG
>QLTV01001682.1:3255246-3271901 GCA_003457575.1 Thermophis baileyi
TGAAGTGTGAAAAAGAGTCATAGGTCACTTTTTGCACTGCCATTGTAAATATGAGCTGTTCAAAGTTACAATGGCAGTGAAAAAAGTGACTTATGACCAACGGTCGTTAAGTGTGAAAAATGGTCATAAGTCACTTTTTCACCACATTTTACAAGTTGGCCACTCCCACCTGGTCACACGACCACCAAGCCACTCCCACCCAGTCACATGGCCATCAAGCCACTCCCGCCCAGTCACATAGCCATCAAGCCACTCCCACCCGGTCACATGGCCGTCAAGCCACTCCCATAAAATTAAGCCACGCCCACAGAGTGGTAGTAAAAAAAATTGGAACCCACCCCTGCTCTAGACAGAGTGACACAGACTCTCCGGTCTGGCCTAAGATGAATATATTTAACTGGGTATTGCTAGCATACTAATACCTCACCTCAAACTGATGGATAACCTGTCGTAATGGTTCCATACAGGTGTTGAAAAGAGGCCCTGTCATCCCTTCAAGGTAGACCAGGTCAGTAAACAAGCACCACAAAAAATATTTTGTTGACATAAGTTGTAATAATGGAATTTTAAACACATAAAAGCATTTCTCCTTCTCTTCTTCTTATACCAGAATCAAAGAAGATGAACCTTGAGTTTCTTTCTCATGCTTTCTTATTTTTCCAATCAAGTTCATGTTTTTCTAATGGCTGTTGCTATTGGTTTAAAATGCCATCTCTGCACAAAGGATTCCCTATTGTGTTAACCTCTCCTCCCTTGCTACCAACTGGCACTGTCTGCTTGAGGAGAAAGAGATTGTAGAACAGTGCTTCTGATCCCCAAACTTTGCAGACAGTCCAGAAAGTTACCATTGTCAACTACTGGTGAAAGATCAAGTACAACCAGGAGGAGTGCAATTCAGATCTTGTTGAAGATTGTCTACCAAAGCAACCCAAGATACTTATGTCCCATATCCTGACTGAACTCTGAGTCTGTCATATAATTTACTTTTTCTATGACATTTGTAGCTGAAACCTCACCATTTTCTTAACACCCTTCTCTGGAAATAGAAGGCTAGAAACAAAATGTAGCCAGATCTAGGGGAGATCTCTTCAACAATGCCTGCTTGACTGCCTCTTTTAAGGCACTTAGTATAACCAACTCTCCTAGATAGTCATTATCATTTACCGATCTAGTCACTCAATCCCTGTTCCCGGTGAAAGGGCCCAAAAGGAGCGTACGTTTAAGTTACGGGCTAGAGAACCCTTCTTGGACTAAATACACTCAAAACCGTAGAAATGGTGTTAGATTTTAGAAGAAAACCTCCTATACTACCACCTCTTACAATACTAGACAACACAGTATCAACAGTAGAGTCCTTCAAGTTTCTAGGTTCTATCATATCTCAAGACTTAAAATGGACACCTAACATAAAAAATGTCATCAAAAAAGTACAACAAAGAATGTTCTTTCTGTGCCAACTCAGAAAGGTCAAACTGCCCAAAGAGCTGCTGATTCAGTTCTACAGAGGAATTATTGAGTCTGTCATCTGCACCTCCATAACTGTCTGGTTTGGCTCTGCAACTTACTAAGACTGTATTACTATTATTCTTCTCTTCCTTACTAGTATCTATCTCTTCCCACTTATGACTATAACCATGTTGCTTGTATCTTTCAATTTATATTGTTTTTATTTGTTTCCTAGTACGATTTGATAGCTTATTAGTAACCTTGACTATCACTAAGTGTTATATCGTTTTATTCTTGATGAATGTATTTTATTCTCCTTATGTACACTGAGAGCATATACACCTAAGACAAATTCCTTGTGTGTCCAATCACATTTGGCCAATAAAGAATTCTAAACTGTTTCAATTCCTTCCCTCGGTATGGCGTTATAGGCAATTCAATTCAATTCAATTCTATTCTATTCTTCTATTCTATTCTATTCTATTCTATTCTATTCTATTCTATTCTATTCTACTCTACTCTACTCTACTCTACTCTACTCTACTCTACTCTACTCTACTCTATTCTTCTTTATCAGACTTCATGAGCCAAAATGAATTTTGTATCACTGAACAAAACTTTGCCCCAGTAACAATTTCAGACACTGGTCAGGCATAGAAAAAACAAGAATTTGAATGGCTTTATCAGCAAAACGCTATGTAGATTGGCAGATCTTCCTGCCTATCTCTCCCCAGTAGGAGCAGGCCATCTTAGCTACCGGTAGCACTGCTGAACAACAAACCAATGACACCATAAGACAAATAGTGGTATTTCACTAGGTAAGCTCTTATCCACAGTTGTGTTGCTTTTTGTACAAGTAGTGTGTGATTTATTACTAGTGTTTCATCTCCAAGAACCAAACAAAGTATCATAAGATTGGCAAACTGAGAATTGCTGCTGAGGACAATCACTTCAAGAGCTCTGTTAACTCTTCAGTAAAACCAGGCATTTGATGAAACACTCTGTAAGTTCCTGGGAAATCCCAAAGCACCTGGTAGAATCTGCTCATTAGTCATTTGAGGTTTTGGCCCTTGGAGACAAACAAACAAAACAAGAATCTTCAAGAATCTAATGCAAACACAGAAATCCTAGCTTTAGAGTTGTCTTAGTGCGTTCTATTAGTAGAAATGGCTTCGTCAACAAATCATTAAGAGTGAGGAAGATGTCAATTACTTTTCAGGCAACTATATTAGTCTGGTTTCTATGTGGGTTTAGAACTAAGCTAGATATTCTTTAGATATTTTGGTCTGCAAATGAATCAAGAACTGTATGTCTCTCTCATTTATCATAACAGCTCTTACTCCTGAAAAAAACCAGATCAGTAAGTATTGATGAATTGCAGGATTGGTGGAAATATGAGCTACAATTCTAAAAATATAGTAAAAAATCCTGTGAGAAACATCTTTCTAAATACAGATGTTGCAGCCGTGGTATTAATTTTCATTTTTAAACTGGAATACCGAAAGTCACCATATTTAATTGGCAACAGACAGCAGCAAAGTCAAATGTTTCTGCTCACAGGGATGGGCAACTATGAATGAATTACAATCAAGAAAGAACTATGCCCCCACTTCTATGCAGCAATCTGTTCCAGCAGTACAGATAATTTAGAATTGCTGAGTATTATCAACATATCATTGCCAATAATGTTACATGAATACATCCAAGTGGAGCAGCGGGGTCAAAGCTCAACTTGAAGATATCTTTATCTTTTATCTTTACTATTGGAATATGAACTGGTCATTGGCATTAAAATATAATCAAAGCAGTAATCATCTGGGAATGCATAAAGGCTCACCTTGCTGCTTTCTCAATAAGCTCCACAGGAAAGTCAGGGCAAAGCAGTTGCAGTAAGCAGTGGTACTCCTTGGCGGACAGCAAGTCTGCAACAGAAGGCAGAAGCATTAAATGTGAGGTGAATAGTCTCCCCAGCACTGAGGCTGGATCATGGACTTCTTCATTTATTTTTAGGATATAGGTAGGCTTTGATTAATGACCACAATTGGGATTGGCAACTTGTTTGTTAAACAAAGTAATCACTAAATGGGGAATCATGTGACTGCACCTGTGCTTATGATTTTACTTTAGCTTTCTTGTTTCTCCACTCCCCTGTCCTTTGAACTGCTCATCCCAGTCCTGGAATAATTAGCAAGAAGTGAATTGTTATATTTACATTAATTGAAGAGAAAGGGATAACAAGAGAGTAAACAGACACACAATGGAAAATACACATCAAAAGGAATGTGCTGGTACAAGCAGCCCCAAACATGTGGATGCTCCAACACTGGAGTTTTTAAAGAAGAGACAACTATTTGTCTGAAATACTGTAAGGTTTTCTGCTTGAGCAGGGGGTTCCACTTCCAACTCTGTTATTCTGTTATCCTATGTTTGGAGCTGGGTCCCATGAACACACTAGGCAAACTGCCAGTATATATCTCATTATGTGCCTGCTTACTCTTTTGTAAGCAGGAAAAAAAAAACCGCACAGCTCAGGCACAGGAGAGATTGCCTAAATCACTTACTTAGACAATCTCTCTTGGGCCTGACCTGTTTTGGTTTTGTTTGTTTGCTTGCTTTTTGTTTTCCTCTTCACACAGCAGAGAGATTGAAGAAGGGAGCACATGAGAGCACATTTGCCTAGTGTGCTTCCGGCTCTCAACCCTTGTGGTTGGGGATGCTAGTGCATTCTTTTTGATGTATATTCCCCATTGTGTGCCTACTTATCCTCTTGTAATCCCTTCCTCTCCAAGCTCTCCTCTCTACAAGAGAAGGAAAAAGGGAGAAAAGGGTAACAGACACAGAACAAGTGAATGGACTGTTTTAGCTATCATGTGACTAAGGTATGCTATGAAGGTTGTAAATGTGTGACTTGGCTGCAAAGTTATTTTTTCGCAGTATCATAACTTTGAGCAGTTGTTACATGAGGCAGTCAATAAGTGAGGCCTACCTGTACTTCATGTTAGACAGTATGTGGCAACATTTCATTGTATTTAAAATTTATATTATATACGGCCCATATGTTAATAGGGAAGGCCAAAATATCGCTAAAGACATAGTGAATTATATGGGATGTGAAACATTCAGGAATTGGGAAATTGTTAAGCCTATGATATTAAACTTCCTGATTCAGAGATTACTAATTAGGCAGAATAATCATTCAATCCTACTTTAATTGTAGTTCAGGACATATAAGATTAATCCACGGTACAGAGTAATTGTCAGATTTAGCGAGGTAATGTATTTGAGTGCTTTGATTACTTAACAAAAGCAGTATGTATAGCGACTATTTTAACAAAATCTATTGTCAGGAACTGCAAGAAACAGGCCCTATGCATGCTACGTTTCAAACACTTCTTTGTACACAGGATCATATTTAGTTTTTACAAAATCTCCAGCTTTTTGTGGCATAATATTTGCTTCCTTCATAGCCTCTCCTCTTCTGCCTTCAATCATACATTCCAAAGTCTGCTTTTTAGTCATACCTTTTCTCCTGACATCACAACATTCTACAGTATGCCCAAATTATTGAAACTTCTGCTAAAAGAACTGTGTAAGGGCATTGATGCAAACTTTGGTTTGTTTTAAACAAATACTCAACACAGAGAGTAAGGAATTAATCTTGCACATACTTTTATGAGAATAAACCTTATTAAACATAATGGGGCTTCTGAAGAAATATATCAATATAAATAGAATAATATAATTAGGAATTTTGTTTCAAAAGAAAATATATGACTCAAAAAATAACTGGATGTGGGGGGGAAAACCTTGAGATTTTTACATACAGAAAACACACAAATTACTCCTTCTACAGAGCAACAATCCCTTTGAGAAGGACAATTCAAATTGAAAATTTAGGGAGGAAAAGTACCGGTGCCATTTTCCCACTTCAGTGTTACCCTGCAAACCCAGTAATGCTTCTTGGTAAACTCATATATAAATGCCTGTTTTCCTGGGCAGCCAAGAAGTTCAGTGTCAACTTGAATTAAATCCTAGATACGTATGCACACATTCATAAGCATGCATATACAGATCCAAATTGTCTTGCTGAAAAAGATATTCCCTGCTAAAAAAAAAAAGCTATCATAAGTAATCTACACATGTTTTCATGTAATACCTAGTTTGGTCCAAAAGACTCCTTTAAAACAAAGTATTTTCAATCTGTTTAAAAAAATCACTGGTATGGGAACATTCACTACTGCATGTTTGTAAAACCATCCAAGCAACATCTGGCAGCATTAGGAAAGGCAAACAAGATCTAAGGACATATATGAAGAAGTATGGTGATTAAACCCACAAACATTATTACTTTGGCATCTAGTAAGGCAAGCTGGACGGCTTCTTGGAACTGTGTGTGCAAAACTGGTCAACGTATTAAAGAAAGGCAAAGAGACAAGATCCAAAATACACAAAGTAGCCAACCAAATGAATCATCTCTTAAGAGTCCTGCTTTGTAAAAGATTGGCAAAGAAAAGCCTCTGTGGTTCTTGAGGGGAGAAGACCAAGAGGTGAAGCTCAAGAACGTTTATGGTATGGAAAGAGAATGGAAATATACTTATCTCAAAAAACCGTGCATGATTGTTAGTTCCCAATCCAAAAGGTTCTGGACTGAAGTTAAAGAGAGGGCTGGCTGAACAGCAATAATTTTGACAAATTTCTATATGCAGAAGAATGTAAAGAATGGAAGAAAAGCCAGTAGTAAAACTAGAGCCAAGTACAGGAAGGGAATGAAGCCAAAGGGCACTAAATGGAAGGCTATAGTTAGAGCTCATTTGCTCAGTTACTTGTTATCCCTCTATTGAGCATTTACTTTTCTGCTCCAATATTTAATTAATGCAGCTAGAATCAAAAGAGGCCCCTGCATGTTCTCAAACTAAGCACTGGCATGCATTTACAAAGCTACCGCTTTCTTCTCCTGATTGCAGCCCATTGTGCCTTATACAATGAAGCTACAGAGAATTCTTTGGGGTTTGGAGAATTCTTTGGCATTTAGGGGTGGGTAAAGGATCACACTAGCAAAAGAGATCCTGGAAAGCTACTGTGCATAAATCTGGGATCCTTGCCTGTATTTCAATTGGGTATCATTATACCAGTAGACATTCGATATTTTACAATGTTTAAACAAATTAGACTCAGTTTGAATACTCATGAGTTTCCAGCTTCTGTTTCTGCATATTTAATCATACCCATATGTAGGCAGAATTTAAGCTCAATTTTTCCCATGCTAGTGCTCCTCCAGATATGTTAGAATTCAGCTATCATAATCTTCTACTAATGATGAAAAATCATGCTTGTTGAGGATTATAAGAACAGAAATCCCACATGTTTCTAGAGCATCTGGTTGGAGAAAGATGCTCTAGTCTAGTGTTTAAATAAGAGGTAGAATACATTCAGGGATGCTGGTAGCATTCTTTTTCCCCTTTATTTTTCCTTTATTTTTTGTGGCAGAAGATAGAACCAGGTACAGATGTGGTGTTTCTCTTTTATTTCATCTCTTCTTCTCAGATTTTTTACTCTATTTTGCTCCAAACGCCTGCACTGAATTTTAAGAAACGTATTTAGAGTTCTGGCTGCACAAAGGAACCAAGACTATAAAACCTGACACCATTTCAACAGGGTTAAGGCAAAACAAATATGGCTGAGGAAAAAAAATTACAAAAACAGGTGTGATTCTTCAGTAGTATACCCTTAAGGCAGCTTTATGTATTTAGGTACTATGTGTTCTGTGTTGAACATTAATTATTGGAAATTGATTCTTTATCAAAGTATTTTATTTTGTTACTGATATCTTTTGTATTTTTATTTTCAGTTTTTATTTTAAATCTAGAGTGTACAGTCCTTTTTTATTGTCAGGAAAATGTACAGCAATTGACTGTTGGGGAGTACAAAACATGAGTATCCATGTACAAAATATGCACAAAGTGTGTGCAACATGCAATGCTATTGTAAGAAAGAGGCGTTGGCTTACCTGAACGGTCTTCTCTGTGCGTTGTGGGGAGAGTCCAAGCATGGGAACAAACTCTGGTCGGTTGTTAGGGACTGAGTTTAATTTTGCTTGAAGTACGCCCTCTATCTGCTCTACCAGTCAGTTTTCAAACAAAGGCGTAGATGAACATCCGATGTAGGACAGTCAAGTAGTAGGTGCCGCGACCCTGGACCACACAAGCCAGGGCGGGTTTGGACTTTCCCCGCAGCGCACAGAGAAGACCGTTCAGGTAAGCCAACGCCTCTTCTCCTGTGCGCTGCTAAGGAGAGTCCAAGCATGGGATATACCCAAGCTTAAGTCTCATGGGTGGGAGAAGACTGGTCCAGGGGAGCAGAAGTGGAGCAGACCCTCTGTAGCACCCGCCTGCTGAAGGCAGCCTCGGCAGAGGCAAATAAGTCCAGTTTGTAATGTCTGACAAACGGGGAAGGTGAAGACCACATAGCCGCTCTGCAGATTTCTTCGATGGAAGCCTGCGTGGCCCAGGCCGCTGAGGTGGCCGCGCTACGAGTGGAATGCGTGGTGATTCTGCCCGGGGCCGGCCTGCACTGGCTCTCGTAGGCCCTGGCGATGCACGCCTTAAGCCAGCGGCTGATAGTCTGTGCTGTGACCTTATGACCCATAGAAGCAGGGAGAAACGCGACAAAGAGCGCTTCAGTCTTTCGGAACGAAGCCGTCCGACGGACATAAATCCGGAGTGCCCTCCTGATGTCCAACTTATGCCAACGGTGTTCCAAGTGGTGTTTCGGGTTGGGACAGAAGTCTGGCAGTATCACCTCCTGGGACCGATGGAACCAGGAGTTGACTTTAGGAAGGAATGAGGGATCCAGATGTAGTACGACTCTGTCCAGGTGGAAATGGCACAAGTCTTGACGCACAGAGAGCACCGCCAATTCTGAAACCCTCCTAGCCGAGGTGATCGCCACCAGGAAGGCTGTTTTAAAGGACAGGAACCGTAGCGATACCGTCCTCAACGGCTCAAATGGGGCGGATGTGAGCGCCTGCAGGACCAAAGAGAGATCCCAGGAGGGGTATCGATGGACAACCTGGGGCCGCAAATTAGCCACTCCTTTCAGAAAGCTGCGGATGCTTGGATGGTAATACAAGGAACGAAAATTGTCCAGACATAGGACCATGGACAAGGCGGCCACATGTCGACGGAGAGTATTGGGTGCCAACCCCTTATTATATCCCGCCTGCAAGAAAGCTAGGATTTGGGGAATCAAGACTGACAGCGGATCGAGTTGTGATTGGGCACAAAATTTACAATAGGCCGACCAGGTTGCGTTGTAAATGCGAGTGGTGGAGTCTCTACAAGAAGCTTGAATGGTGAAGATCATGGCGTTTGAGAGTCTGTCACCCCGTAAGAGGTCCCCCTCAAGTGCCAGACGGTCAGATGGAACCATTGAGGGTCTGGGTGGAGCAGGGCCCCCTGGCTGAGGGAGACTTTGTGGTCGGGGATCCGCCAAGAGAGTTCCACCAGGTCCGCAAACCAAGGGCGTCGGGGCCAATGAGGAGCAATCAGCAGTATCTCCGCCTCTTCTGCTAGCATCTTCCAAATCACCCTCGGGATGAGGGGAAGGGGAGGAAAGGCATACAAGAGCCCCCTTGGCCATGGACTGTGGAGGGCATTGACCCCTTCCGCCCATTGGGATGGAAAGCGGGAGAAGAACCTGGAGAGTTGTGTGTTGAGACGAGTTGCAAACATATCCACCACTGGCCTGCCGAACATCCGGGACAATGTCTTGAAGAGAGCTGGGTATAGGCGCCACTCCGCCGGGTCCAAGGTGGAGCAACTCAGCCAGTCCGCCTGCACGTTCGAGGAGCCCGAGATGTGTTCCACACAAATCGATCTCACGTGCTGCTCTGCCCAGCGTCCGAGCGCCTCTGCTTCCCTCATGAGGCGTCTGGATCTCGTGCCCCTCTGATGGTTGATGTGGGAACGGGTCGCCACATTGTCCGTTAGGACAAGGACATGACAGTTTGACAGTAGTGGCTCAAAATGTTGAAGAGCCAAGGACACCGCTCGAAGCTCCAACAAGTTGATGTTGGCATTGACCAAGTCCGCCGGTGTCCAACGCCCCTGGGTCATCTGGGAGCAGGCGTGAGCTCCCCACCCAAACAGACTGGCGTCGGTCGTAACAGTCACTCGAGCGGGCTCTCTGAAGAGGCAGCCCCTCTGAAGAGCTGGAGACGCCTACCATTGCAGTGAACATAGGACCGCGGGAGACACACTCACCAATGTGTTGGAATGGCTGGTTCTTGACCGTTGGTACGGAAGTAGGCTCCATTGTAGAGCTCGAGCATGTAACCTCACCCACGGCACCACGTCGATGCAAGAGATGAACTTCCCCAGCAACTGGGAAAGTAGGGACAAAGGCACACACCGCTGCTGATGGACAATCCGCACCATAGAAGTAATGCTGTTTCGGCGCTCCGGTGACAAAAAGACCTCGCAGGTCACTGTATTGATGATGGTACCAAGATGCAGGAGCGAGGTGGTGGGAGTCAGGTGACTCTTTGGGAAGTTCACCGAGAAGATATGTGCCTGTAAAGTCTGAATGGTGAACAGGAGGTCCTCGTGCGCACGTTGGGACGATGTTGATTGAATAATTATGTCGTCCAAGTAACATTGAAGACGTAATGGACGCGCCCTCAGGTACACCGCCACAACATCGAGGAGCTTGGTGAAGGTCCTGGGCGCCGATGAAAGTCAGAATGGTAGGGCTCGATATTGAAAATGCGTCCTGGCGAAATAGAACCTCAGGAACCTCCGGTGTGACGGACGTACTAGCACATGTAGGTAGGCCTCCTGGAGGTCGATGGAAGTGAGCCAATCCCATTGCCTGATGCATCCCAAGATAGACCTGAGGGACTGCATCTTGAAGCGCTTGTACGCTACGTACACATTGAGCTGCTTCAAATTGAGGATGGCCCTTCATCCCCCCAACTCTTGGGAACGAGGAAAAGGACTGAATAGAATCCTAACCTCTCCTGTCCCGGGGGCACCCTCTCTATGGCCGAGATCTCTAGTAGGTGGTGGATCTCCTGTTCCATCAACACCCGTTTGGCGGGATCGGACGAAATGGGGCACCGGAGGGACCGGCTGGGGGGCCATGAAACAAATTCTATAGTGAGGCCGAATTTGATGGTTTGTAAAGCCTAGGCGTCGGAAGATGTTAGCTACCATTGTGCGGTAAAATGTTGAAACCTACTGCCGATGGGAATAGCCCCTCTGGAGTCATTTAGATCTCCGAAAACCCCAAGACCCGGATCCCCTGAAGGGGCGTCTCGACTGGGTGAACTGCCTGCCCCTGTCTCTGGGTGCGGACCTGTCCTGCTGCCTGTCAGCCCCTTGGAAATACAACCTCTGGGACTGGGGCCCACCAAAGGAAGAATCGGGCCAAAAGGGCTGCCGGCGAAAGAATGGAGCGGGCCGTCTGTCTGCCTTCCTCTGTGCTTTGGGCAAAACTTTGCACTTGTACCTATCCTCCACCAGGATCGAGTCTAGGGAGTTGCCAAATAAGCGATCCCCTGTGAAAGGTGCAGCCGCCAGGCGCCACTTAGAGCGCGCGTCCGCCTGCCAATTGCAAAGCCAAAGCATGCGGCGAGAGGTGACACTAGCTGCCATAGCTCAAGATGCGAATTTAGCGGAATTGAGTGTCGCATCCGCAGAGAACTCAGCTGCAGCCGACAGCTTATTTAAATCCTGGCGGAGCCGGGAATCCTCCGGGCCCAATCTAGACTGCATCTCCCTGATCCACATGATTGAGGTTCGGTTAAAGAACGAAGCAGCTGTAGCTGCCGTCACAGACCAAGCGGCTGCTTGGTGGGACTTATGCAGCATAGACTCGGCCTTCCGGTCGTCAGGCTTAAGGCCCTCCGACAGTTCAGATGGAAAAACAGCCAAAGACACCAGATTGGCCACAGGAGTGTCCACAGTGGGAAGCTGCAACAGCTCATCTACCTCTGGACCGAACCCATAAAATTTATGTTCCGCTGAGGTCGGGCCAGGAGCGGCGGAAGGATGGGCCCAAGATCTTTTGATGGTATCTATGAAAATTTTTGACGATGGGAGAAATTCAGTCTCTCACTCGGGCTCAGAGAACAGACCTGCAGCTGGGTCAAAGCCTACAGATGGCTCAGAAGATTTTGCAGCTACACCCAGGTTTGCTGTGAGCTTGGCTTTGTGGAGCAGCGTTTTAAACAGGGCCGGTTTGAAAAGCCCGGTGAACGCCGGCTGGTCTGGAATGAGACCTTCGTCCTCAGACAGCTCCTCATCTATCACGCTCCCTTCGCCACAGACGAAGCTTCGCCAAGCTCCGATGAGTGGCAAGAGTAAGCTTCACCCACACTGGACCACACTTCCTGCATAGGGGCAGGAATGGCAGGGTAAGGAGACCTTTGCTGGAGATCTGTAGCGATGCCCTGAGAATAGGCATTGGCAATCATGTCCTGTAATTCTGGCAGGAGATGTTGCCAGGCATCCACCACTGGATGGAGCCCCACCGCTGTGGGGGTAAAGGTGACCGAAAGAGGTGCCCTTGAAGTAGAGGGAGGTGGAGCCGGGGTAAGACTGGCCCCACGGGCCGGCATCTCTTGCAAAGGGGCCTCCTCAAGGTCTATGACCTGAGCCACTGAAGGTCGGTCTGGGGACCAATCCCTCTCAGTTGCAGTCCCAGTAGGGACAGGTGGATTGGCAAGCTGCATAGGAGAATCCACCTGAGACAGGGAAGGCAGCAAAGGCCGCGCAGACAATGAAGCCTGGAGTGGCAGCTGAGGCAAAGGTTGAGATGCCTGAGACATGGCATCCTGTTTCTGGGCCTTTTCAAATTGTTTTTCCAAGGCCCGAAGCCTCCTCTCAGCGTCTTTAAGGGCCGCTGTAGATGATGATGACCCAGAAGCCTTGGCCTTCTCCTTAGAGGAGGTATGGCTTTTAGACGTGGCCTTCTTGGGGGCAGCCAAAGTGGATGCTTCCTCCCCCTTGGATTTATCGGCTTTGCCAGCCATTATGGTGGAATTGACAAGGCACTGGAACCCCAACTGCCAATAGGAGGCGTCGATGTATGGAGAGGCCTCAAGGGTCCTGAAGGAGTATAGCCCTAGGGCAGGGACTCCGGATTTAATAGCTATGGCCGAATTGGGCTGGGTGGTGGCAGGTCCACGGATCCCCGAAGGCAGCACTCACCCAGACTTCCTCAAGTGTAACAGCAAGCAGAGGTTGGAAAGTATTGGCAAGGTGAAACAATGCGACTTACTGTGAGCAAAACCGCTCACAAAATGGTGATCGGAAGCCTCGCTGTCCTAACGGCTTCCAAAATGGCCACCGGAACACTTAGTGTCCAGGAATCGGCCTTATGTCACTCAAAATGGCCGCCGCTAATCTGCCCGGCAACAGGCAGCACTCTGCTGAGGCAAAATGGCCACTGCCTAGAAACCGAGGCGAAACGAGCCTCGCGGCCTCAAACAATGGCCCGAAAGGCACTTACATAAATAATTGCAGCCGATGGGACAGCGGAAAGCATTGCCACGGCCAAGCAGGTGACAGAGGAGAGGCGAACCCTCGCAGCTGCCAAACGCTCCACTCAACGCTAAATGAGTATAGCCCACGCAGGGCAGGGACTCCAGCTGCCTCCAAACCAAGGCGGTGGTGGTTCTTGCCGGCGTACCAGCTAACCAGCACACTGCCGGCAGCAATAGCGGCTCCAGGGCAACGAGGCAACCTCGAAAACACCCCCAATAAGGTGCAGGAGAAATCAAGCCGGTAAGAAGAGTCCAAGCTGGGGAAAAATTCAGTCATTTTAAAACCAGGAAGTGGAGAAAAAATACAAACATCCCTTCTACTCGACTGAGTTTTGAAAACTGACTGGTAGAGCAGATAGAGGGCGTACTTCAAGCAAAATTAAACTCAGTCCCTAACAACCGACCAGAGTTTGTTCCTATGCTTGGACTCTCCTTAGCAGCGCACAGGAGAATAGCAAGTTCTGTAAACGGAGTATGCAAAAGTAAATCAGCAAGTAGTAGACATGTGGTGGAGACTTTTTTTATGCCAAAGAAATAGCATCACATTAGTGATGTTCCTTAATCTAAGAGGAGAAAGGTGTGCACTTGGCATTTACTTGGAGATTCTCAGTTGTGATATGATGCACAGGAAGGAACACCACAACACGAGTAATAAGAGGGAACAGGTAGCAGGAAGGAAACATACTCATCTCACTAAGTCAGCTATTGAAATGCAAATCAATTCCAAATGGACAAGGGGAAAAGTCCAGTATGGATGATGACCACATGTTTTTCTTATTCTTTTGTACTGTTTCTTATCAGCCCATTTAGTGTCTGCCTGCATATTTTTACAGAGAGTAAAGAAACTGTGTTTGGGCTGAATTCATACAATAAATATACAGTTTTTGCAGTGAAGTTTAAGGAACAATAAATGTTTTGGTGGGTGTACAGAAATTTTACAAGCTAATTGTGTGCAGAATCTTGTGAAGTTCTTCCACTAGGATCCTGGCTCCAAATCAGCTGATTTTATATCCCTATTCTACTCTAAAATGAAGTTTCTAAATTATATGTATCAAACACAAGCCAGTTCCACCTGAATTCATTATTGAAGCACAACAAATAAGTCATTATTGAAGCACAACTAATAAGTCAGCACATTTTGTAAAGCCAATGCATTCTCTGTGCATAAAAAACAGGGAAATGTGATAAATCACTTAACTATATATTAGGAGCCACTATGGAAATCATGACTAACCACAGCAGGAACTTTTTACCCTGTTACATTTTACAACAAAGAAAAGCTTACTATACTGTACTTGTAAAACATTTTACTATGTGAACATCCTAGAATAAAGACATCATTATTCATTTACTTTTTAAAATTGGACTAAGTGCGAAGTGAAAAGATTCAGGAGTTCCAAAACAGGAAGATGTTTTCTTTAAATTTGCAGACCATGTCTGAAAATCTATTATCTAACCTATAATGATGTAAGCAGTATTACTTCACCATACTTATTTTTGATGATAAATGACTTTGTACATATTATCTATAGACAGATCTCAAGGTTGAATTTGTAACTTGAGGCAGTCTTATACTGAATACCAAGTACTCTTAATATCTGCTATTCTGTCTTCGTGAAAAAGAATACTTACTTCTAGCTAGAAACCATCAATTTTATAGTTTTAGATTTATATATTTAGGGATCTATTTTGATTTATAGATAGATAAATTCATAATTCCTATTACTTTTGATCATTTGGACTTGATGAAAGCTTAATTGAAAGAAATAATGCAGTAATAGTAAAATAGTAAAATCATTAATTCATCTACAAATATACTACACCAAATGCATAAGGTGACCACTGAATAGAAATAATGCTTTTTTAAGCTTCCAGTATTTACTTTACTGGTAACATAGATGGAAGATTTATGAAGCTTGGTCAGTGATAATCTGTTTCTCGGTAATTTTCAATTTATCTATCTATCTATCAATCTATCAATCTATCAATCTATCAATCTATCAATCTATCTATCTATCTATCTATCTATCTATCTATCTATCTATCTATCTATCTATCTATCTATCTATCTATCTATCTATCTATCTATCTATCTATCTATCTATCTATCTATCTATCTATCATCTGTCTACTTATCCATCCATCCAATCAACTCAAGGCACCAAACATACCTAACTCTCCTGCCTCCTGCCTTTTTTCTATAACAACCCTGGAGGTTGGTTGGATTGAGAGAGTAACTAACACAAAGTCAACTGGCTGGCTTTCATGCCTAAGGCAGGACTAAAATACAGTACCCTGCTTTCTAGAACAGTATCTTAACATTCAATCAATCAATCAATCAATCAATCAATCAATCAATCAGAATAGAGCTGGATGGGACCTTGGAGATTTTCTAGTCCAACCACCTGGTCAAGCAGAAAACCCTATACAATTTGAGACAAGTGGCTGTCCAGTCTGTTCTTAAAAACCTCCAGTGATGAAGCACTCACAACTTTTGAAGGCAAGCTGTTCCACTGGTTAATTGTTCTCACTGTTAGGAAGCTTATCCTTAATTCCAGGTTGCTTCTCTCCTTGATCAGTTTCCATCCATTGTTTCTTATTTGCCTTTGGAAAATAAGTTGACCCCCTTGTTCTTTGTGGCAGCCCCTCAAATACTGGAATACTGCTATTGGTTGGTTGGCTTTCAACCAGGCTAATACTTCTTTACTCATAATCAAATGGTCTACACTGGCAAGTCCTTTTCCCACTAGAAGAGCATAAACAGTCTTTTAAGTCTTTTAAAAAACAGTCCAACCTATCAAAAACAGCACCACAAAAAACATATTAGGAACACAAGTTAAAATAGGGAAGAAGATGGTAAGTGAACATCTGTCTACCCTAGATGAGTTCAAATCACCAGGACCAGATGGATTACACCCAAGGTTCTCGTTCTGGCAGACGAGATCTCAGAACCACTGAACTATATCTTTCAAAGATCCTGGAGCACCGGGGAACTGCCAGAGGACTGGAAAAGAGCTGATGTAGTTCCCATCTTCAAAAAAGGGAAAAAAATAGATCCAGGAAACTATAGACCTATCAGCCTGACCTCAATACCAGGGAAGATTCTGGAAAAGATAATCAAGCAACGAATCAACGAATACCTAGAAGCAAACAAAGTAATAGCCAAAAGCCAACATTGGTTTGTCAAAAATAGATCATCTCAGACTAATCTTATTGCATTCTTTGACAAAGTCACCAAATTAGTGGACCAGAGGAATGCTGTCAATATAATTTACTTGGACTTCAGTAAGGCATTTGATAAAGTAGACCATAACCTATTACTAGATAAAATAGAAAAATGTGGGTTAGACAGCATCACCACCAGATGGATTCGTAACTGGCTGACCAGCCGCACTCAACGTGTAGTCCTCACTGGAACTGCATCGACATGGAGGGAAGTATGCAAAGGGGTACCCCAAGGCTCTGTCTTAGGCCCAGTACTCTTCAATATCTTCATCAATGATTTGGATGATGGGATAGATGAGTAACTCATCAAATTTGCAGATAACACCAACATGGCAGGAATAGCCAACACTCCAAAAGATAAGCTTAAGATAAAGAAGGGTCTTGACAGATTTGAACACTGGGCCCTTTCTAAGAAAAAGAAAGTTAATTGAAAGAAAGG
>QLTV01001682.1:3272440-3337978 GCA_003457575.1 Thermophis baileyi
TATTCTATTCTATTCTATTCTATTCTATTCTATTCTATTCTATTCTATTCTATTCTATTCCTATTCTATTCCTATTCTATTCTATTATTCTATTCTATTATTCTATTCTATTATTCTATTCTATTCTATTCTATTCTATTCTATTCTATTCTATTCTATTCTATTCTATTCTATTCTATTCTATTCTATTCTATTCTATTCTATTCTATTAGTAAACTTCTGATTGAGTACTTTAACTATCTAAGATAGAGTCCAAATCAGCATATGGTAGGAGACCCATTTCTAATGGTTTCAAATGCCTATCAAAATCTGAGTTATAGTCCAAATCCTATCTCTTTCATAATAAAAGTGACTAAAGAAACAAAAAAACCCATTCTGCATGGAATTTTGCAAGCAAATGTAATTACTGTGTTAGTGAAGTGTTGAAGTTTTGTGTGATTTTATTGCCTTTTATTCCTTTTTCTAAGTGTACTGGTGTATATGCATGTGCATAGAACTTTTAGATCTATTAGACATTTCTTCATTTATGTCTAAAAGAGTGGGACATCTAGAATTGCTTAGGCTAAGTAGACTTTGATTGGTACCAAACTATCCCAATACTTTTCATGGAAAATTCAGATGACTGGAAAACGGCAAATATTGTTCCTCTTCTCAAAAAGAAGGGGGAGGGAAGGTCAATCAAGCCAATCAGCTTCAGATTTATATTGGGCAAAATTTTAAAATAGACTATTAAACAGAATTTGCTAACATTTAGAAAAGGATGCATTGCTTGTCAGAAGCTAGCATGGGTTATCAAAAACCAGTCAAGAATCAACCAACTACCAAATTTTATTAAAAAGCATAAGCTTTTGTTACATTTAGCTTTATCAGATGGATGGTATGGCTAAACTGATGTAAGATTTAAGTGAGGTGGTTGCCTTTTTCTCCCGCATTCCCCATTTCAATTTAAATCTTATATCAACTAATCACTCCATGCATTTGGTGAAGTGAACTTGATTTGATTGGTTTGAAAAAGGACTACCAAATATTGCTAATATGAAGAATATTTTTTTTCATATTTCATTGGGTTCTCTCAAACTACTTTTAAGGCTTGTATGGAAAGCACCTCACATTTTGGGTCACATTTAGGAAGTGGTGAACTTGTTTTCACTGCAAGTATTTAAACAAAAACTGAAGGGCTACCTTTTGGAGATGTTGTGGATTTCTGCCATACTAGGGATTGGATTAGATATTTTCAAAGCCATATATTGTATGGTTCTTTATAGTATGAGATTTATAAAAGTTTAATCCCTTTATAACATGGTATTTGACATTACAGCATACATGCCAATTATAGAGATGATACCGTAGTACTGATAAACAGCTTTCAAAATAAAAATTATTCTTGTTAATAGTAGGACTAAGATAGAATTCCATGAAGTAAATCTAGGTGAACGGTTTTAGAAACTAAGAATTTAAGAAAGTTTGTTAACCCCTTCAAAATTCACTTAACTATATTCCAGACATTTAAAAAATGTAGACATTTTATTTCTTTGCTTAATCCTATTGGACATACATATCTATCAAGAAGAAAGTTACAGTGAACTGCCATTACCCTCGATGGAGACTACATTTATATACTTTCTCTTTTACCTTAAAGAGTCTTGTCAAATTAGAACTGTTTAAGGAACAATCAAAAACTATTCATGGCCGTGCTTTTTATTCTGCCTTCTCTCTTCTTTCTTCATTTATATATACATTCAATCAACCCAATGCTGTGTCATGTCTTACATCGCTTCCTAGTTTGTCTATTGGTAGCTGCAGATACCAACTATAAAAATCCCTTTTATTCCCATGCCCCCACTACAATTCCTGGAGAACTATCAACATTCAGCCATGCCCAGAAGTATCAAGAAATACCACTGTGTGGTGGTACAGTGGTTAGAATACAGTGTTGCAGACTAACTCTGGCCACAGCCAGGAGTTCGATCCTGACCAGCTCAAGGTTGACTCGGCCTTCCATCTTTCCGAGGTCAGTAAAATGAGGACCCAGATTGTTGGGGGCAATATGCTGACATTTGTAAACTACTCAGAGAGTGCTGTAAGCACTATGGAGCGGTATATAAGTTTAAGTGCTATTGCTATCATTTTCTGTGCTACATCATCCAAAATACGATTATTACTATCCCTGAGCAATGTCTACCATTTGCTGTGATTACTGCTTTCCAGTTAACTACAATGACATCACTGAAGGCCCAGTTCTAAAAAAACCCAATCTATTGAAATTGCCAAGAACTGCTTGGAATAAACAAGAGTCATTGGGTACATGACCACACAGATTCTTCCTGTCTCTAGGATACTCAGGCCACAGGCCAGGCCACAATCAAGTCAACAGTCCTCATGGCTGTTCCACAAGGAAAGCAATGGCAGGACACAGAAAGATACTATCACAATAAATAGAACTTTCTTGTAATCCATCTGTACCACAAATTATCATTTCAAATGCTTTATCTTTAAAAGGCCATACTGTGATCCATGTAAGAGCCAGTCAGAATGATTGCATACCATTCATGGGTGATACCTTCAGTACCACCCATGAACTCCAAGAGGCTTAAAGTCAAACTGGAAGAGTGAAGAACAGAGATTTCTTTACAATATTTAAAAACAGTATTCATTTTCCCATCATGAAGCACAGATTGTTCAAATCAACCACAGAAGTGGCTGTTTGAACAAAAGGTCAGAAGAAAACCAGCACATCTAAATTGCAGTCTTCTGTGCAGACCCCTAAATTATGATTCTTTTTTTTTTTTTCATACTGGCCTCTGAACTTTGGAAGATCTACCATAACCTCAGTGTCTCTAAGATACATGCTTTGAAGAAACTACATCATAAAGACAAATGCAATTGACAAAGTGGTATTTGTTAATTTTAAAATGAAGCAGAAAAACAATAACTAAGATGTGATTTCATTTCATGTCTGGCTTTGCACAGAAGTTATCTTGGCTATCTTAATAAATCTACTGTATATGAACTGGTAATGGGAGCTCATCCGTAGTTTTAATCAGTAATATCAGAAAAGTAAATATTTAAAATCCACATGATGCAGGTATCACCAGATTATGACCCTACCAAATATGACATGTTACCTAATCCCATCAGGAAAAGATGCCTATGTCATGAATTTTCTACCAGATTTATCATATTGCTGAATCTTTGCTAGCCCTAAAATTAGTGATGAAAATAACCCTCCACTTGATTGTATTGACCTGATTAGATTGAAAATGTATGTTTTATGCACTTTTTCAATAAAGCAAGCTGTAATAAAGTTTTGTTTTTGTTGAATTTTTAAAATCAGTGCCTTAAATCAGGGGGAAAAATTAAGTATAAACTACTGAAGACATACCGTATATTTTGCAAAGCTAACTAGAAACTTACACACACATCTTCTCTCATACACGTATATACACACCACCTTAAATCCTCTGGTATGTGGGCCGATCAGCTGATGTCATTTGGGGCTGCAACAGCACTTGACACTCCAAGCATCTGGGCTGCCCTAACATTGTAAACTTGCAGCTATTGCTACCCCAGGCCCGCTTACAACCACATCTTTCAGACCCTATCCCTTTCAGAATCAATCTGGGTGTTCAATTAGAAGTGTGCCCAGGTTAGCTCAATTTGTAAAATATATTTTTTAAAAGAAAAGAAAAATATTTTTCAGAGTTATTCTGTATGCATTAAGAACTTTAAATACCCACTGTAAATGCATTTAAATCTTGCCAAAAAGTCTAATAGGGACCAGTTTAGGCAATTGACAGGAGTCATCACTGACTTCAAGGCAAACTAACACATACATAGCTAGCTAATAAAACCTTTTCTTTCTCATCTTTATTCCCTGCCTCTCAAATATTGAAATTCTGGATTGTTTAGAAACTTTAATTATGAAAGTAAGCATGTGCCTTTTTTAAAAAAGAAAGAATATAAATATAAGACAACTTAGATTAGATTAGAATCCCAGTATAAGTGTGTGTGTGTGTGTGTGTGTGTGTGTGTGTGTGTGTGTGTGTGTGTGTGTGCATTCCCAGCCATAATGAGTCCCAAAAAAATGATAATAAGTCGGGGGGGTGGAGGGGGGGGGGGGGGGAGGGAGAAAAGAAGAAAGAAAAAAAGAAAGAGAGAGAGAGAGAGAGAGAGAGAGAGAGAGAGAGAGAGAGAGAGAGAGAGAGAGATTAGTATGTTCCTCTATTTACATGCTTTCATTCTCTCCTATCTTTCTGAATGTAGAAGAACTACATTTTACTTTGATAACTAAAAATAGGTAATTGATTAACTTTCCTACTATTTACTTTTAAACTAAAATGAAAGAAAACACAATTTGGTATTGTTTCCGTATTCTGAGGTGGAAGCATACTGAAATCAAAGAATCATATAGTTTGATCAATCCAAACATAATTGTCTCAATTATTCCCACTATTCCTGTTAAAGATTAAACAACAGAAAGTGAATGAATGTAACCAATTATCCCTTAAAAAAATCACATACCAGAAAACTTTACAATTTTATGTCTTTGGTTTGTAGAATTTACAGAAATTACACTAAAAAAATTAAAACCTGTCCAAGCTTACGAATGACAGGAAGAATCACAAACAGCAAGATATTGTAACAGCACATATTCAAAGAACGCTGATTTTAGGCTTTGGAAAATTGCTAATATTGAGAGAAAGGCTAATTTTAAGGCATCTGAGGTTTCTATTTATATTTTGACATGGCAATCAAAACTGTCCAATCATGCATCATCTCTTGTACTTAACAGAATAGCAATCATTATGGATATGACAAGATTTCTGAGAAAGGAAATGCAGTATCTGTCATTCTGTAAGATGTCCTGATGACAGTGGGATTTTCATCCATCACTTTGGTGTCTGAGCATGGCAATTACTATTAATGGTCCACCATTCTGGATGGGATTGCTGTCAGTCAATCTCTCCACCTAAAAGGTTTCTTAGCAAGTCAGTCCACTCTCTCTTTCCTTTTAATTCTGCATCATATATAATAACTGAAGGGAAAAGAAAAGAAACAAGTAAGCAAGCGATGAAATAAGCTGTTCACGTAGCTCCTTTTGTTCCCTTGTCAAGCCTTTTTCCATCTGGTTACAGATAGAAAAATCATAAAGAAGAAATTATCTTCTTTATATATTCTTTGTGCTTTGCAAGACTACAAGAAAGAGAAATGCATAGGAATAAGAACTTTCTTCATTATATACTGTATTTATATGTCCTTTTACCTCATCCTTCATCTCTAAGCTGTTGGAAAAATTCAAAGGATGGATAAGAAAGTAGTTTGAAAAACAGAATAACCAAAAAAATTCCTTCAAGGAGTTGAAAACAGAGTCTGACCTTGCCTCTCTGCAATATAGGTAGTCCTCAGTTTATAACAGTTCATTTAGTGACCATTCAAAGTTACAACAGCACTAAAAAAAGTGACTTATGACCATTTTTCACATTTACAACCATTGTAGCATCCCCGTGGTCACATGATCAAAATTCAGATGCTTGGCAACTGACTCATATTATGACGGTTGCAGTATCCCAGGTTCATATGATCAATTTTTGTGACTTTCCAACAAGCAAAGTCAATGGGAAAGCCAGATTCACTTAACAACTGTGTTACTACTTTAACAACTGCAATGATTCACTTAACAGCTATGACAAGAAAGGTTGTAAAATGGGGCAAAACTCACTTAATTGCCTCGCTTAGCAATATAAATTTTGGGCTTAATTTCAAGGGCTACCTACTGTATATTAACAACAAAGTAAATAAATTTAAAAATATATTTTTAAAGAGGATATAAAGAATGATAAGGAATGTCTAATATGATGACAATACCATGCATTCATGGGAGCATTTGCAGCATGTCCCATGGGTAAAACATCTGACACCTGAAACAAATCTGCATACTAGGGTTTGGCAAAAAGATAATTGTTTTTGCTCAGAGACATTTAGGGCAAAAGCTTAAGAATCATTTATGTGCTGTAGTTTTATCATCAAGCTTCCTATAGCCCTTGAGAGTGAAGACTATTAGTTTGGAACAGCAGCCCTGGGCTGATTTGAAATCAGGAATCACCAAGTAGAAAAATATCTTACACAGACAAACAAATTAAAATCTCCCAGATATCTCTTCGTAAGATGAATCAACACCTATTTAAAACCAAAATATAATACAAGAACTCTTGCAGTAAAAAACCTGAAGGCTAGTATACCATTATTTTCCTACATACCATTACAGAAATAAATATGTGATGCATAGTAGCTGAACATTAAACAAGGGCTGGACTGGATTCTAATCAGAAAAAATGGCACTGAAAAAATGAAGAACCCGAATCTCGAATGTTTGTGAGGATGGGATTCCAAAGAGCAGAGGTGGGGAACGATGGCCCCTTGATGACTTATGGACTTCAACTCCCAGAATTCCTGAGCCAGCATGGCTCATAAAAGGGCCAAGTCATAAAAGGGCCATCGTTACCCACCCCTGTAACAGAGAAACAAATCTACCAAAAAAATATTGTAGCCAAAGGTTATAACTATCTATTTATTTACATATTCATACACATGATTTATATGGTTACTCATTTAGTTGCAGGAACTCTGGGCAGCTAGTTAATAAAACAAAATGTGATCCAAAACAATTAAACAAAACCCCCAAACACTTAAAAACAAATATAATAACAATCAATATATAAAGCACCAGAGGTCCAAATAAATCCCTTCCCTCTTATAAGAAGACAGCCAAAAAATAGCTTCGCTTAACCACCTGGCCCCAATGCCTGAAGGAAAAACAGTTTTAAAAAAAATTATGGAAGGCCAGCAGGTCAGGCAACAATTATAAGGGCTATAAACTGCAAAATTAACTGGCATGCCCAGCAGCATTAATACTGGCATGCTCCGGAAAGGGAAATCAAGCAAATATCCAAGGAAATTAACTTTTCTGTGGAAAAGTTCCTGACTTCTGTCCTACGATCAGTCTCTCTTCACAAAATAGTACAAGTAGTCCACCTCTTAAATATAAAAAAAATGAATGAGCTTTTGTATCTGGATTCTTCAGTAGCTTTATGCATTTCCCCATTTTCCTTATTAATCAATGATACATCTGGCTTTACTGAAAACAGCAAAGCACTATGAACACCAAATGTAACTCCTCTAAAACACTATGGAAAGCACTGTCATAAAACCCTGATTTCTACATAAACCGAGAACATAATTTATTACCACATAGGTTATCTGCAAAAAGTACTACTCTTGCAGAGAAATATTGAAATAGAACGCTTCCTCACTAAGTGGTGGAAATTAATATGCACTTGTGTAGTCTCCCTCAGTAATATTTTGCTCAGCCTTGAAGAGCTGCCTCTTCCCACAAGCAATGGAGTAGAGTAAGCTCAGTAAAGTTGAATATTAATTGGGGGGACTTTTTGTAATGGTTATTTATGATTTGTTTGTCTGTTATTGCTATTTCTAAGCCACCCAGGGTCATGGCGTATAATATGAGCAGTTATATAAGTCTTATAAATAGATACATATATAATTGCATATTTTATTTCCCTGGTATACTAATTTGGAAATGAATGACTGCAGGACTAAACAAGAATCTTTTGGACAAGCTGTCCTTGCTCTATGAATACATTTTGAACTGATAGTATTGGCAAAAGAGAAGGAAGTTAAATATTATTTTTGTCTTCTCTTAACCCAGAGTGCAAGTTGGAATAATGGCTTTGTTATTACAAGACAGATTCCATTTAGATGTTAGGGAACATACTTCCTAACAAATAAGAATATTTTGACAATAGATGAAATACCTAGGGAACTTGTGGGATTCGTTCTATTGTATAAATCTGAGCAAAAGCTGCTTCAGTTTGAAATCCTAGAGAGAAGAGAACGTTCTGAAGACTGAATGGTATTCTTAGTGTGCCTGCACCAGCGGTGGGTTGCTCCTGGTTCGGCTTGGTTCTTAGAACCAGTAGCAGCGGTGGCAGGAAGCTCCGCCCACCCGCCTGGGACGCTTCTGCACATGCGCAGAAGCGTTGTGAGCGTGCGCGAGCACACGATCCAGTAGCAACAGGTTTTAGAACCCACTACTGGCCTGCACTTATGGAATTCTCTCCTTGACTGTTTTCCCTCTTCTTTTTTTCAAGAAGTTTAGTGTAAACTTCTTTTTTATTCAGACAGACATTTCTAATGATCCAGGGGATTTTTTTTGAAGATGGTACACAAATTTCATTTTTCATGAGGTAGAAGAAGGAATAAGGGTCAGTTGTTCTGAACCTAATTCTGACCACGTACAGAAAGTCTTCGATTTACTCCCACTTGTTTGGCGACAGTTCAAATTTCTGATGGTGTTGAATGAGTGGTACTTATGACCCTTCCTCAGAATTCTGGCAATCTCAGCATCCCTCCAGTCACCTGACTGAGATCTGGGAACTTGGCCCCCAGCTTGCAATTACAATATTGCAGCATCCTGCGGTCATGTGGTCACTAATTGCAACCTTCTTTGCTGGCTTCCAGCAGCAAAGTTAACGGGGAAGTCAGCGATAGATTGCAAATGGCAACCATATGATGTCCTCACTTAATGATCTGTGGGGATTTGTTTAACAATGACAACTAGGACTGCTGGAATTGCTATCACTAAATGGCATGGTTATGTGATGTTGTGTTTTATATTCATGTTGCTTAGCAACAGCAACTCTGATCCCAATTGCCATCATAAAGCAAGGACTGCCTATAGAACAATTGGTTGACAAATGGGTTAGGATCAGGGGTGAAATGCTCCCGGTCCGGGCGTGCCTGCCGGTCATTGGAGAGCCAGTAGCGACGCCAACGCTAGGCTTCACCCACCCGCCCGGACGCCACCATTTGGGTTCTTTTACCCTCTGCGCATGTGCAAAGCGTTTTGCGCAGAGTCCTTCGGGAGTTGGGCGGCATATAAATTTTATAAATAAATAAATAAATAAATAAATAAATAAATAAATAAATAAATAAATAAATAAATAAATAAATAAATAAATAAATAAATAAATAAATAAATAAATAAATAAATTTATTTCACCCCTGGTTAGGATGTACTTCAGTCCAGTAATTACCTGTAGTTTCAATTAGTTGAATCATCTCACAGAAAAACTGTTCACAGATGATTCTGAAGTAGCCTGGAGGAAAGCACTGAGTGGGATTCTCAGCCATATGTCTATGGAGATTCTCAGTCATCCAGGTCATGGTTGTCCCAAAGGTGCTTTTTTCAAGAGGCAACTGGACTTTCTTGTTTTTCTTTGAAGACGTTTTGCTTCTTATCCAAGAAGCTTCTTTAGCTCTGACTGGATGGTGGGGAATGGAAGGATTTATACTCCTTGCAGATAGCTGGTCATTTGTATTCTTTTAGAGAGTCGTTGAGGCCACTTGGAGGTTTGTCTGTGTACTCATGGTCACCTGAGTAGTGCAAATGGGTTTAGAGCCTTCTTGGAACTGCTTAAAGGACTGTGTTGTGAAGCTGTGCTTTCTGCAGGATGTTTTCTGCGCTGTGTCCCTTCACTGTTGAACACAGGTGCAGGCTGTTGGGGATGAGTCTGTGTTGTCTGCATCTCAAACTGAGGCACAAATCGCTACCCCAGAATTACAGGGTTCTATGTGTGTCACAACCATTTTGCGGGAAATGAGCCTTAAACATTTGAAAAATTGTACTGGTTACCCCATTGTACATAGAAGGACAACTTTTGGTATGTGAGCCTACCAACAAATAGTGCATGCAAGAAAAAAAAAATGAGGCCAATGGTGACTCATCTTGGGGCCCTACTGGAGGCTCTGAATATCAGATAGAACCTTGTCACACTAAGTTACACCATAAAAATGAGAATTTCAAAGTTTAATAAAAAAATTTTTTTGAAAAAAGCACTGAATTCAACTTGATATTAACTCGAATTTGTTTTTGTGACCATAAAATGTTTGTAAATTATTATTCAACTTGATATTAACTCGAATTTGTTTTTGTGACCATAAAATGCTTGTAAATTACTATTTGAAGGTTCAGCATTAAGTTGTTCTGCCCCAGCTACGAACCACGAAGAACGCAGCACACACAAAGTCCGTGCAAACCTTATTTTACTAAATAAAGACTACTAATACGCTTTCTTAGTAGTTTGTTCAAACAAAAATACAGTTTCAATCAGTCTTTTATAAACAAGGGCTGTTAATTCAAATTCATTAACAGCCGACAAAAGTCCAAGGTCAAATAACTCAATTCTTGACGCAATAGTCGTTCCTATATCAGTACTCTTACTGTGGTTTGGCAAAACGCCCAGAAGTAATTAGCAGAACAGATAGCACAGGAAAACCAGAGCCAAAGACGTTTTCTGTATCTGATACACGAGGTGATTATGAAGAGTTGTTTCCTGCAAATTACTTCAACCGTCGTCATCCCTTAAATAGGCTAGGGGCATGGCCAATTAGCCCCTAGCCTTACTCCCGAGGAGACCTCCTCCTGAGGAACCATTCCTGCCTTTTGGCAGCTCTGCGTGCCCGTGCATTGAGAATAGGCTCCTCCTCTTCTTCCTCTTCACTGATGGGAGCTTCTGGAGGTTCTGAAGGCCCTGGCTGAATCTCCACCTCTGGCACCGAGTCCTCACCAACCTCCTCATTGTCCGACTCAGGTACCAGCTGCACAGGCCGTTGGCACATCACCACAATAGCCTCTTTGCTTTCGGAGTCCGCAACCAGCTGCACGGGTCGCTGGCGGGCCACAACATAAATATAAGAATGTAAATGCATGTCTTAATACTGAGAATTACTATTTAACCCCAGTTTTGCATAACGGTTTCTTCAAAATGGTGCAGTAATAGTTATGGTCGACTTTAGACATCCATTTGAGCATACTTTCTATGTCATCTTGTTTTGCTTTGGATAGTGTGTGTACCTGTAACTCTGTCTTAGGCACAGGCAATGTAACAGATGCGGCAGGCGGTTTTGGCGAAGCAGGTTTCCCACGAACACTCTTCGTCTTCTTTTCAAAGGCACGGATGATGACCGTGTTCCAATTTTCCACAGCGAAGGTTGTCTTGAACCTTACTGTTGAATGGGTCTGGATGAATTTTAGTTGTGAAACTTTAGCATACGGCACATTACTGTACTGAAACTGCTTTGAACACATGGAGTAATTTTTAGAATGTGCGGGCTTCATCTGGATGATTTGGAACGGCTGGCGTCGCTTGGCTTTTTTCAGCAATCTTAGGAAAGAAACTGGTGAAAAGAATTCTGCTGGTAGCATAGCACGTTCAATTATGCTATGCATATTATCCACTTCTTGAATGCAAGAGTGGCTTGGTACAGAAAACTTCATTTCAATGCTTTCAATGTTTAGGTGATTCCGAAGAAAATCTGTTATTGCAAAAGACATGTGTGAGTTCCTATTTTGTGGAACGCAGCTGTCACTCCATAATGTTAGATGCACTGCATGTGGTTGATCTTGCACTACATTTTCCAAAATTTGTACCACGGCACTAGCTATATCGTTTCCAGCACGTCCTCCCATTAATTCCGTCCAAATGGCACAATACCCTTGTCCTGTATGTGATGTGTGAGCAGTCATATTGTACAAGTTAAGTTTATGCTTGTAAAAAAAACTGCTTGTACCAGATTTTGGCAAAGCGATGACATTCTCCATGTCAAAACATATTACCAGCCTAGTTTTGTCTCCTCTTTCTTCCTGTCTGTGATCTCTCATTAAATTCTTCTGTTGGATATGAGAATCATATTTCTTTTGTAGCATCTCTTCTACCTGCCCAATTGAAGAGGCAATTTTATGTTCCTCGCAAAGGTCACAGCAATCTTTTTTGGGTACGTGGAATGCCAGGTTAAATTCATTGTTGAATATAGTTTGATAGTAAGAGAATTTGACTGGTTCAGTTCCCGTTTCGCTGCTTTTTTCTTTATACAGCTCGTACATGATGCTTACATTCAATGAAGATTCGAGGTACTCTTTTTTAGTTCTAGTACGACAATAATGCGACTCCACCCTTGGAAATGAATTAATATGGTCAATTACTGTTTGTCTGGCTGTAGCAAAGAATTGCTTATGAGGGTGCTTCCCCCTCTTGTCTGTAGGTGGGGTATCTGTTACTAAATCTTTCTGGCTATGGTAGTTGTACACTGGCTTTTGACTGAATGCCAGTGTTCCTAGATACAAATCCTTGCAAACACAAATTGCTGCATTTCCTACGTACATATGGTAGAAAAAACTGAATTTGCGCCTAGAAAAATTGTGCCTAGGTTTTGTTTTTGGTGTGGGACGATTCACTGATTCCCTGCGTGTAGTTTTGCCAATGTAATGTAACTTTTCATTAGGGCTCATGAAGCAAACACTGAATTCTTTTGGACATATTTTAAGCTTTTGGACATATTTTTAGCTTTCTTTAGCAATATCTCTTGTTCCTTGGCTTTTTTAAAGCCAATCTGAATATCAGACATTTCATTCTACATGTAGGACTCTAATCTGTTCTGGATGATCCTCAGGATTATTTTGCTATCAAGTGAAAGTAAGGATATTGTATTGGACATATTAGTTTGGACATATTAAGTTTGGACATATTAAGTCTCTTTTCTCTAATACTGGGATGTACAGTTACCTCTTCCCAATATATGTTGTTCTCCTAATTTGCTGGCATAGCCTAGATAGATTTTTTTCAGATTCTTCTTCTGTTACTTGCCATATTTCTGTAATAATGGTAATCTACTGGAAAGAAACTGATACACTAGACTTTCAGGATCTTGATCAGTAGAAAATAAATTAAAATAATTAATTTGAATGATTTGTGAGGGCAAATTAAGAATGTTTGGATTATTTTCATGACAACATTTAAATCAATATACAGATTTAGGGGAATTGATAAGGGGAAATAGAAATTCAACAGATTGTTTTTAGACGGTATAGGTATGAGTAAAAACAATTTCTTACATGGGATGACTTAAAAGCACAATAAAATTGTCTAATATGCAACTATACTCATTCCTTCCAAGTTTGTTTTACAATCCTTTCAAACACCTTTATAAATCTGACAGCAGAATGCTCCATCTACTGGTCACGATGACACCAAAGCTGTCCTATTTGTTCTTTCACTCTTTCCTCATATCCCCTACCAAAACAAGCAAATAAAATTACAAAAGAACCCACAGCTAATCTGCAAAAGTCCTTCTAAAATATCTGATGGTGGAACAGTTATTGACATTTTTTTCTGCTACCAAGAATTTCTGTTTCCATTGGAAGGCTTTCTGACCGCACATTTTGCTTCCCATGTTTAACCTCAGCTTCAGCATTTTATTTCATCTGAAACCAGGGTATTATTTGCCATCCATTTTCTTTCTTTCTCTTCCCCAAGTATGATTTAAGCTTTTGATAATGGAACTACCATGTTCTGGTGTTTATGAATACGTTTTATCAGACTACTTTTCCTTTACTTGCCTACTCACCAGAAAAGTTCCCAAAAAGAGGTTCAAACACAATGTTCTAATGTTCATTAAAGATTAACTGTAAAATCATCATGGAACAATGAATGCTATATGTTTACATATTTTCAATAGAATTTTCCTCAGCACAACCTCTCATTAAGGTTTTTGCTTCTCCAAACAGCCAAATATATGTACACAAACAGAAGAATTTGGGAGAAGGATGGACGAAGGGATACCTATGTAATCAGTGTAATATACTGGGGAAACAACCAATATGTAGATACATAGGATGTTAGACTATTGTACAGCTTGGATACAGGCATGATGAATAGTGATTGGTTGACTTTCTCAGGAAGCTTCAGATTTGAACAAATACCAACAATATTCATTATTTTTGCATCATGAAATTTAGCACAAATGTGAAAAGGGTAAGGTCTGCTCAGAAATATTCTGAAACCTTTTAAATGTAAACTGAAATGGTTTGGAAAATGGAAACTGTGTGGGGTTGACTGAAGAGAAATTGGATCTACCAGCTGGTTCTAAACATCAATGCCTAACTGGCTCTTATGTTTCCATAATGTCATAGAAATAGCAATAGCATTTAGGTTATATGCTGTCCCATAGCAATTTACAGCACTCTCTGATTGGTTTACAATGTAAGCACTATTTGCATATTGCCCCCAACAATTTGGATTCTCATTTTACCAATCTCACGAAGATGGAAGGCTGAGTCAACCTTGAGCCTCATTTGCATCAAACTGCAGGCTGTGGGCAGAGTTTGTTTGCAATACTGCACTTAACCACTGCACCACTCTTTTCATGCCTTGATTTCAGCTACAGCAGTTTTTCAAGTTTTTTTAATAATAATAAAATACAATAGATTTTAAAAGTGCAAACAAATGTTTTACCAGCTCAAGTAACAATAAAGGGGAAAAGAAGGCAGACAGTTCGCCTGAAGAATGGGATAACGGAAAGGTGGGTACAGAAAAAATATCACAACTTCATCAGAAGCTAGTATCCATGTACAGTAGCTCATGAGCTGAATGGATATGTTTCCGATAGGAGAAAAAAATCCACATGATTCCTGTTTGTTTATACCTATCTGTATATCTACTGTAGTTCATACAGATATAAACTGAGAAATCCAATTATTTTAATAAGTATCCTTTTTAAAAATTCTTCTGTAATCTTTTTTCTAAAACTGTGCAATAATGTTAGACATACATGCCACTGATGATGCTATTATGCAGTCTCTTTGCTACCGAATAAATAAAAAAACAAGTTCCACTCACTTATTTATTATATTATATTTATATCCCATTACTTTTCCAGAAGCTCAAGGTGGTATGTATAGTATTTCATTTTCCCAATTTTCCCCATATTGAACTGAGGATAAAGTTCAGCTGAAAGAGAGTCACTGGCCCAACAATACTACGGTATCCATGGATGAACTTTTGAACTTTGATCTCCCCAATCCTAGTCCCAAATAAAGTATTTCAGAAATGTCTCTATGAGCTAACTGTAAATTGTACATTTGTGATGATACATTTACTAATATTTCATAGTTTAATCACAAAGTATAAAACAAGAGAAAAGGAATAACAGCAATATTTTGACCTTTTTAAAGTCAAGGAATGGAAACTGTTATTATATGTTAAATGTTATATGAAACTGATGTAGTGATTTTTCAGTCATAGATTTGAAGACATGATATAATTCCTTGGGGGGGGGGATTCTTTAAAATATCAGAAGTAGCAAACAACTAAGCCGCAAAAATGACATGACCACAACTAATCATCTTTGCTTGCAATGTATGAAGTACAGTGACTTAATAATAAGTTTCAATACACTTACTTAATATTCTGGCTGATTAGACATTCATGAGCATGTGTAACATAGAGAAATTTCATAACAGACATGCAAAGGTTCTCAGGAGACAAAATAAAAGAATGTTTATTTTAAAAAGTTCTAAATGTTAGCATCTAAGAACAAAATATTGGAAATCCATTGTCAGCCAAATTAAATTGAAAGACAACAATCTGATTCAGATGCTTGCATATGAGTATGCAAACTGGCTTGGGAATATTATAGTCCTTAAGCATATAAGGAATTACTTCTGAGAATTTAGCATGATTTTTGAAGCTACTGTACATTTGTAAATAGTGCTTCCATTTAAATGTTTTGTAGTAAGGATGAGATTAACAAAAAAAATTCATTACTAAAGCACCATTTCCTTTACAGTGCTGCATACAATATGCAGTACTGTGATTCTCAACTCCAATCTGTCATTTAATATTTGAATTCCAATGCCAGGACATCTGGAAATATAATCTACTAAAGAGACATAAAATAATTGGAGAGAAAAATGATTGCTTCTATGTGCAGAACATAGGTGGATAAGGCAAATTCAGCCGTGAGCATTCAGAAACTGATTGAGACATCCTATCATGCTTTACATTGGCCGCACAGTCTCTCTTCCAAAAATTTCCTGACCTCAACTAGCGTTCCTCATTAGCATCTGTTAAAGCTGCACTAGAGAGAAGCTTAATGCAACACTACATGATACTGCATCTAAGAGTGCTCCTGTTTCAGTCTCTGTAATGAGTAAAGGATGAAAAGCAATATTTTTTCTTCCTCCGGAGTTCAGTGAGGAAAGTTCCAGGCCTGCCACACACAACTTCCTTAATAATACAACCCAGTTCCTTTGATTCCAGGAACATGGTGAAGAATAAACAACCTATTAATCTGAGTTTTCTAGTTTGCTTCAAAGAACAAAGCAGCAGTGAATAACCCTCTTGGCTTAACCAAATGTACTGAAATACAAAGTCGCTTCTCTCCCCTACCCCCCACCTTTTTGCAGAATTACTCACAGGAAAATAAAACAGAAATGGCTTTAATGATGGCTGCTCAGTTACAACAGAGGGTGCAAAGTAGCCCGAACAGAGCTTTTTTTGTGTTTTCACATGAAAGCACTTTGATATAACCGGATACACTCAAGCCAATTATGAAAGGTGCAATGCTATCCAACCCAAGGAGTGAGAATCATCAACTTAGCCAGTTCTCATTAAAGTGTCACCAGCTACTGAGGGAAGCAGCTATAGTTTTATGTGTTTCACATTCTTAAGGTTTTATTTAACTTGGATGACTTTGAGATGGCCTGCAAATGAAGTATACAGTTGGTATTCTGTTAATACGAGAGTATGTGTTTTGTTCACTGTTGTGCCCCTAAAGTGCCAGCTGAAGGTTGGTAACTATTAAACTCTACTAAAATAGGTTTGTGGTGAACACATGTGCTGTTTATTAGTGTGAAATATCCAAAGTTTGTTGTCCTTGGGTACAACAGCATACCATCTCTCATTTCCATCGGTGATTTAGTAAGTAAGCGCACTTGAAAAGAATACAAACAATTCCGTATGCCCAAATCAGTTTCAACTTAATTGAAAACAAGATATCATAGAAGATTATGAGTGACAGAGCAGTAGGATGCATTCTTATGCACCCTATGTTGACAATAAGGGCTTCCACACATGGCATTTGTGCTGCTCTCCATTCAGCTCTGCATCTGCATGCCCAGGTTCCCACTGGGAGCAGAACCAATTAACTTGTGATTTCTGATGCACCACAGATGGGATCACACAATGGAGCTTTGGAATCAGTGGTTATTCACTGGTAGATATTCCCACCTTGTCCTGCCCCCCATTTCCTTGGCTCTCCCTCTCCTTGTGCTTGGTAATTTGCCAGAACATCATGGTGATTCTTTTAATATTGAAGAGAGGGGTGGTTTTGCTCACCCTCTGAGTAAATGTAATTGAAAAAAATACAATGCGAAAGAAGAATGGTACACTGGCTGAATCCAATTTTTGTTCTCCCCTGAAGGGAACACTAGTCAGACAGCTAGCCAGAATTCCAGCAAGGGCATTGAACCAGCTATTCCAAAATCTGTTCTTAACAGAAACGTGGCTGTGTGGAAGCATCTTGCTAAATTTTGCTCTCTTTTAAGCAAATATGCATATTTTAAGCTTGCACATGTTTTACTCTATCTTCATGAAGCTTAGAACAGCTTCCATGGGACTCCTTAGCAATTTCACATTCAACTATTAATCTGCATGAGACTTCATATAACACCTTTGATGCAGAAAATCTCATACAGGGTGAATCTGTTTAACACAGTTCTTAATGTATTTTTCTACATTTTGCCATTGACTGATGGTGAATTTGTCAATGCCAATGATGTTCAGGTTGTACTCCAGTTGTTTTGGGACTGTACCCAAGGAACCAGGGGTGAAATCCAGCAGGTTCTGACAGGTTCTGGAGAACCGGTAGCGGAAATTTTGAGTAGTTTGGAGAACCGGCAAATACCACCTCTGGCTGGCCCCAGAGTGGGGTGGGAATGGAGATTTTGCAATATCCTTCCCCCAGG
Organism: Thermophis baileyi; assembly: GCA_003457575.1. NCBI lineage: Eukaryota > Metazoa > Chordata > Lepidosauria > Squamata > Dipsadidae > Thermophis > Thermophis baileyi. The sequence continues at coordinate 3,290,319 of QLTV01001682.1, forward strand.
AGTGGGGAGGGAATGGGGATTTTGCAGTATCCTTCCCCTGCCATGCCCACCAAACCACGCCCACCAAGCCACACCACGCCCACCAAGCCATGCCCACAGAACTGGTAGTAAAAAAAATTGGATTTCACCACTGATTTAAAGACTTCTGGGAAGTTCGATGGCAGTGACGAGTGCCATCGCACTAAATAATCCGATTGCCCCACTTGGCTCGTCCCTCTTTCCGACCTTCTTAGTTAGGGCGAGTTCCGGGGAAATTAGATAAAGTGGGGGGATGGATCCTTCCTCACTGTAAGATCTGTCCAACAGGACAAAAGGTCTAGATATGAAGATTGTGGGACCTCCATCGCTTGGGGGTTTTAAAAAGAGGCTGGGCAACTAACTTTGGTGTATGGTTTCATTGGTTTTCCTGCACATTGCCGTGGGTTGGACTAGATAACCTTTATGGTACCTTCCAATTCTACAAATCTATCATCCATCCTTCCATTTTACAATGCTTTGATTTTCTACGATAGAAGCAACCTAGAACCAAGGGGAGATTTCCTGACAGAACAATTAGTCAATGGAACGACTTGCCTCCAGAAGTTGTGGGTGCTCCAACACTGGAGGTTTTTAAGAAGAGATTGGACAGTCACTTGTCCGAAATGGTATACTATAGGGTTTCCTGCCTGAGAAGGGGGTTGGACTAGAAGACCTCCAAGGTCCCTTCCAACTCTGTTATTCTGTTATTGGGAAGACGCTCTCGGGTACAGGTGCATCTAGCTTTGATCTGTTTACCTCCCTCCCCCTCTTTCTCCTGGGGCTTCATCGTGGTCTGGTGGATGGTCAGATATAGAACACAAGTATGCAAAGATAATATCTTGCTATTTTAATTAGCAAGGTATTAATTTATTTAATATTTAATTCTTGAGTATTTGCCTTACTTCGAAGTTGGCGTATCTTTTCGGCATGCTTCCCTGTTTTCAGCCTGGGGCACTGTATTCCATTTGGTTTAACGTGTGTGTGATTGTGATGAATCATTATTATAGAACAGGGTTATAAATAGCAGTAATCTCATATATTTGGGGACTGAGGCTGCAGACTGATGTTTGGGATTAGGTCAGGGGTGAAATCCAGCAGGTTCTGACAGGTTCTGGAGAACCGGTAGCGGAAATTTTGAGTAGTTCGGAGAACCAGCAAATACCACCTCTGGCTGGCCCCAGAGTGGGGTGGGAATGGAGATTTTGCAATATCCTTCCCCCAGGAGTGGGGAGGGAATGGGGATTTTGCAGTATCCTTCCCCTGCCACGCCCACAGAACCAGTAGGGAAAAATTTTGAATTTCACCCCTGCAAGGAACCTATTCTGACTGGTACTACCTTTGCTTTCTTTTGCCACAATTGTTCTATCTCTAGTTCCTTCTCTTCTGTTCTGCTGTCTCCATGTACTGCCATGTCCACTATCCGGACTCTTTTCTCTTTCTTATAGACTATTATTAAGTCTGTAGTGTTATGCAGCAGTATCTGTCTGTCAGTCTCAGAGCAATTTAGCTTCTTCATTTTTTATTACTTTCTCTATTTTATGGTCCTACCAGTTCTTGCTTGTGGGCAAATGGTATTTCTTGCAGATCTTCCAGTGCACCATTCTTGCTACTTTATCATGCCATTGTTTGTAGCCAGTCTGTGTGATCTTTCTGCAGAAGCTAACCAGGTAGTCCACTGTTTTTTCAGCTTCTTTGCAAAGGTGTCACTTGCTGACTGTTGCTGTCTTCTCAACTCTGGCTTTGTATGGTGAGACTTAAATTTTATTTTTATTTTATTATTTTATATTTGTTTATTATATTATTTATATTGTATATAAATTATATATTTAATCCTATTTTTATGAGTCATAAGTAAGGGTACTCCAAGAGATTCTCAGGGTTGAATGTGAGCAGAGCTCTCAGGCAGTCCTATATTTGAGGCAAAAAAATTTTTTTTTTTAAAAAAGGGCTTTCTTCACAAATAATGAAAACAAAAAGGAATACAGGTAATCCCTGGGTTACGAGCATTCCCTTAGTGGACATAAGAAGTTATGCTATAAGCGCCCTCTAGCGTTTGCGAACAAGTCCCAAAACTACGAATCTTGCAGCACCACGGCAGTTGTTTGCCCTTACGAACAACTGCACAAGGTCTGCAACATTCATTCTGAACGTTTCTGAGGGGCAGATCTGCCCCTCAGAAGCTCTGTTCGGGCATCCAGAGGCCTCCCCTGGCCCGTTGCCGGCTGAAATGGAGCTTATGGGGGCCACATGTGGCCCTCGGAAGCTCCATTTCGGCTGGCAACCTGCCGGGCAAGACCTACAGAGGCCCGAACGGAACTGCAGAGGGGTGCACATGGCTGAGAGGCTGGAGAGGAGACCTTCACAAGGTAAGTGACCCAGCGTGGCAGGTTGGGGGGGAAGCAATTGTGCGGAGCATGAGGTATTTCAGTGGGTCGGGGAGGCCTTGGGGTGGTCTTAGGTGGCCTGTTCCATCAGTAGCCCCCCCATGGCCTTCCCCACCCTGAAATACCTCATGTACACTTAACAAGCCTCGCATTCAATTAGCAAATGCGTGGGCGAAAAGAGGGAGCGATCCCATTCAAGATACAAAATTCACTCCCACAAATCCTCGGGTTACGAATGGAATGGCCAGGCTCAATTTCATTCGTAACTCGAGGACTATTTGTACAAATCCTAGGACAACTATATAAAAATGTAAGCAAACAAAATGGGATACAAGCAAAAAATGTGTGAGGATTGCAAAGAACATTGACAATAAAATATTTTTGCAATATACTAAAAGAAGGACATCAGTCAAAGAAGTGGTAAGACTTTGGATATGATAATGTTAAAGGACAATAAAGAAATTTGTAGATCAATGCATTATTTGTTGAGAATACAGTATTCTATATTTTTGAGAATACAGAGAGACTAAAGACTGTTTAGGGGGGAAATCTGAAGAACTGAAGCAAATTAACAAAATAACAATAAATAATTGGTACTCACTTAAAATTCTTAATAAACTAAAATATGAAATTACTTGTCTAATAAAAATGTAACCTCCTCTTTATATTGGCACTGATTCCCAAGGATAAAATTGTTTTAAATTTTAAAACTGAGGGGAGGACATATGAAATTAATCACTAAATATCTTAGAGTTTATTTGTATTATCAATATAGAATAAGATTAAAGAAACAACATGGCTTCTGTAAAGATAAGACTTATCACACTAACTTACTAACTTTGTAGATCTTTTGAAATTATTTATAAAAAAGTGATTCAGTTGATATGACTTTAAAGATATTAACAAAGGCATGCTTCAGCAGATGCGAAATTTCACTGAGCTTTTGACAAAACCCATAAATGAAGGTTTCTAAGCAAACACAGTAGTCATGGAATAAGATATTTTCTGGATTACAAGTTAGTTAAAAACAGGAAGTAGGGAATATGAGTAGAGGCATAATCTTCTTAATGAAACGGCATAAATAAAAAAAGATAATTCAAATTTGACATCCACACTAATAGAGTTTGAGCTGGCAATAAATATCTATGAACCAGATTTTTTGCTTTTATGAAACAGGTGTCGAACATCAAGAACAAAAAAGAGGGAGGGGGTGAAGTTTTGAATCTTTAGAAAATGCAAGTATGAATATAGTAATGCATTTACATTTGCTTTGAAAATAAGTCTGTTTCATCTGGTATACTGAGAGGATTTTGGGCCATAACATTTCTAAAAAGATATTGCATAATTGGAAAATGGCAACTAAAATTATGAGAGGGATGGAACACCTTCCCTATGAGAAGACTACAATTCCTGTAGTTTTTGTTGTTGTTGATAAAGGCAACATGAGAGAAGTATACAAAACCATAAATAACATATAAAATATTCTCATTCTCTCTCTCTCTCTCTCTCTCTCTCTCTCTCTCTCTCTCTCTCTCTCTCTCTCTCTCTCTCTCGCACACACACACACACAATTAGAACTTTGGGGAGTTTCAGGAATCAGAACTTTTTTTTACACAATATACAATTAACTATGAAACTCACTACCATCAGATGAGGCAAAAGTCATATTTTAAACAGGAATAGACAGATTCATGCATGGAAGGGTGTCAGTTATTATTAATTTCGGTAGTTATATAAATACGTCTAAAATCAAAGAAAAAGAACTCTCTACTGAATGATCACATGGCCACTCAACCTGAATGTGAAATTTTGGGAAATATACATTTGTTCAGTGATGCTTCCATTTATGAATACTGTAACAGACACTGTGAAGACTGAGCATATAATTTTGTTGATGGAACCTCATTATTTAACTATTTGATATAAGGCAAACACATCTATTAGCATTAGGAATTGTTATAAGATGCATTGTAACATTAGAATATTCTGTAGATATATATTCTAAGGCTTGAGACCAGAGCTAGGCACAAATGGCTGTTGAAATTAACCAAATATGAAAGAATGAGTGCATAATTTTTCTTAATTTCTGCAGAGGAAGTAGAAATTCTTCAACATCTTCTTTAAAAAAGCACTCATCTGAAAGAGCCCAAAAGGAACATTTCCAACAGGTTTTCCCTTGGGATTTAACGTAAGTGGGGAAGGCAGGTAAGGTTGAAATAGATGGCAAGAAGAATATTTGGAATACTATACTGTACTGACTAGCATTTATTCATAATTTTCTTCTTTGAAAGAATGACTTACATAATTTATTCAATAGGGGAAAAAATAGAGGTTCCCTCCCTGACCACCACTGTGTTGTTTGTTATGTACCAGCAACCAGTAGCCGACTCCTAGTAACTATAAATAAAAACTTTCCAAGCTGTTCTGTCTCTTGCCACATTACACAATTCCTGCAGGTGCATTTCTGAAGCTTCCGGTACTCTGCCTATCTACCTCACATGCTGTCACTGAGAAACATGTTGTGAGCTGCCTAGGGTTCTATTTAATATTGATGCCCTACAAATTTTTAAATAAATAAAATAAATAAGCATACTCTCCAAATAAAAGGACATTGAGACATCAAAACAGAGCTGGACTTATAGAGCTACCTCTCACTTTAGAGTTACCTTTCATTTCCAAGTACTGTACTGTACAGACTGAACTCTTTATCTGGTTTAGTGTTATGTGGGATCTATTGCAAAGCTGTAAACCAGATATAAATTTACTTGATTTTAATCAGGTGTCTCAATGTGAATTTAGGAATGTACTTTGTACTGTTTTAACCTGGTACATTAATGCCTAAAGCACATGGAAGAATACAAAAGCAAGTACAGAGTAAACTGGTTTGGCATCAAGTTATCTCAGTTACTATGTAGTTATTGGAATAAAGTTATAAACATTCTCGAGAGAGAAATGAACAAATGTTTTTTACTCAGCAGCAATATGTCGGGTAACACTAGTACAATTGTGTAACACTTACTCAGTCAGAGTCCCTGGAGCAGACTATTAATATTAAAACTATGCAGTTCTCCACATCATTTCATGTCTATTTACAACTATTCTTCTCAAATGCTAATGAGGAACATTGGCTCTTCAAAGAAAAGGGAGAAAACCCGCTTTTCTTGCCAGTCTCTGTCTTGGCACTCTCTGTCTCTGCAACAGAAATTTTCAGAAAGGGACTGCAGCCAAGGACTGCAAATTTAGAAGAGTGAATGATGTGAAAAGAATGTCTGCAATTTTATGGGTTAAGGGACCCAGCTGTTGATTCACACAAATGTGTTAAGCTAGGCGCATATATAGTTATTGTGTTATAGTATATGTTACATTACATAAAAAATAATTGTCACAAAATTATCAATCTCAACTTTATCCTGAATTTTGCTTCAGTCACAGTATGCTTTTCTCACACATGTACTTTTTACTTTAATTCTTAAAGTATAAGCACTATATTTTATCTAACAAAAAGAGATCATTGTTTTCTTTATTATGCTATTCATATAAATTGTAGCATGCAACCTTTGTGGGACAACAGATACATCCAAAATTGTAAGAATATTCCATGAGAATGGACACAAAATGGCAACAATGATGGGGTGCCCATTTTCATAAAATGGTTGTGTGTGGGTAGTCATTGTTGACTCCATTATCTCCTCCTAAGGGAGTGTGACTGATCCAAAGGTAGGCCTATGATAGCACTAGAACTCACGGTCTCATGTTTTCTAGCCCAGTGTCTAGAACCCATAAGACTACTATGAAGAGCATATCACATTCTAGGTCATATTGGACAATCAAAAGGGCTCAGAAACAATTAAGCACAACCACAGGCTAATTACTTACTTGATATACACAATCCTACAGTTAGTTTTTATATGAATTAAGCAAAGGAAACCTCCTCTAATACCCTGTAGTTAACTCTGTGAAAAGAAGTTGTATTTACTAGGTAGCCAGTACTATTAGCTTCCAGTGCAATGTTTGTCAATTAAAAATAAATAAATAAATAAATAAAAGATTAACTAATAGTACATGTCCTGCCTAATTGATCAGAAGTACTAACACTGTATGTATTAGTAAGAAAAGAATTACCGGTACTTATCACACACAGAATTCAGATGTTTGGCAACTGACTTATATTTACCGTATTTTTCGGACTATAAGACGCACCGGTGTATAAGACGCACCAAGATTTTGAAGAGGTAAGTAAGAAAAAAAAGTTTTTGTCCTCCCCAGCCCCCAGGAGCACTCTGCAGACCTCCCAAACCTTCTGCGCACCCCGTTTTTTTAAAAAATGGGCCCGTTTTTCAACCGTTTTTGCAAAAAACGGGGTGTGCAGAGGATTTGGGAGGCCTGCAGAGTGCTTCTGGGGGAAGGCAAAAATGGGGACATGGGGGCGGGGCTTCGGGAGGCCAAAAATGGCTGTATTCGGTGTATAAGACGCACCAACATTTCCACCCTCTTTTAGGGGGGAAAAGGTGGGTCTTATACTCCGAAAAATACGGTATGATGGTTGTGGTGTGTGCATGTGATCATCTTTTGCAACCTTTTGACAAGTAAAGTCAATGGGAAGCCAGATTGACTTAGCAACTGCAATGATTCACTTAACAACTATGACAAGAAAGGTCATAAAATGGGGTAAAATTCTCACTCAGCAACAGAAATTTTGGACTCAATTATGGTCTTAAGTCAAAGACTACCTGTAATCTTTTCATGTAATGTTGGGATGGGGTTGCATTTTAAATCTGAAATGATGCAAGCTATTCTGGTTATATCAAAATATTTTCTAAGTATACACTTAGCAAATACTTAATGTATTATTGAAATCAATTAAAATGAGTGTAAATTACTGGGGGGAGGAAGAGTAGGATAAGAAACAGCATAAATCAATGGGACTGAAATCTAACAGGTGAAATTACTGTCAGCAGAAATTCTAATCAAAAACATTGGACTCTTACACACACACACACACACACACACACACACACACACACATGGAGAGAAAATTGTCAATCTGCAGCGAGAAGAATAGGATGTCAGCATTCAAAAATTGGGGGGGGGGGGGAACACACACACACACACACACACACATCTCCATCAAATGATGTAAAACTATAGTGAGAAATACCTATGTCTTAAAATAATACAATTAAAGAAGTTAACAAAAAGAAATGAAAAAATATTTATATTTTTTAGGAATGCAATTTCTGTATGTATCATGAACATAATTTGGTGCCCACTGTTTAGTTATAACACTGATGATAAAGCATATACTTACATAGTTTACACACCCAACCAAAATTATTTACCTCAGATGAATAGATAAGAGGAATTTTGCAAGTTTGAATTAATCAGCTGAATATGTGATTATTAAGAGAGACTATGAGTGAAGGGCAGAATGTCTACACAATTAATTGGATTCATACTTAGCAAGTTATTAAAAGGATATTCTGTTGCTTTCTTTTTTGACTATAGATATTAGCATGTTTTTCTATATGACAGCCAATCTATGTCACACTTTCTAATGAAGTCAATATTTGCCTCCATGTAAAGCCCCTGCCACCCTGCACTCCACAGAGCCTGCCACTCCCAACTGACCTTTGCCCAATTTGGAGACGAAGCCTTCCCAAGCATTGAGAGAAGGCAGCACCCATTTTGGAAAGAATGGCATGCCGCCTTGAAAAGAAAGCCTGGAGCAGCCAGAAACTGACTCACAAAGTGCCAGGCCAGGCACATCTGATCAGCACCTGTGCTGAAGTAGAGGCCCAGGGATGGTGGCTCTAGCTGATCTGGTGAAGGCCCTTGGCCTCTACTTCAGTTCCAGCACCATAGAAGCCACCACTGCTGCTGAGGAATACCACTGTGCAGGGTGCCCAAAAGGCTAGGGATGGGAGGAAGACAAGCAGGTGTGGGGAGTTGAAATGCTCCTGTGTTCATAAGTACGGGCGCATTGCCAAGTGCTCAAGTTTTGATCACATGACCATGGGATGTTGCAACAGACATAATTTCGGTGACTGAAAATAAGTGCCATTCAATCAGTGCTGCTATAACGTCGTTACAAATGGTCATTAACTGACAATTACCTTTAACAGGGTTCTTCATTACCTAAAGGCTAAAAGAATATTTAGATTTAACTGTTCAGCCTTGAAAAGTCTTAAATGTTTTAATTTAATTTATTTAATTTAAGACCTTCAGTGACAGAGAGTGAGACAATTCATCACACTTGCCATCTTTTACCTCAGTTTATCAGTGCTGATGTTGTTCAAATGGTGCATCTAGATATTTTGGAATTGCATCGAAGGCATCTATTATTGTTGGCGCTATCTTTGCTTTCTTTTGCAAGACATTCTATTTTCTTCTTCTTCATAATCATCATCCTAATGTTTGCCATTCAGTGTTTTCAATGTGCAAATACTTGTTTCATTTTGATATTCAAGTTTTAAAACATACATTTTATTTTTACAGAAGGACTCAAGTCCTGTTTTTGCTTATAATTTCCAGCAATCACAATTCTTAAAATCATAGCTAACAATTTCAGTATATGCATGATCAGATTACTGTTTTACTACACTGTGTAAGTTATTATTTGTTATTTTTTAAAAACAGTGACTTATCTTGGCAAATGGGTATAGGTAGTCCTCACTTAAAACAGGAATTGGGAAAGGAATTTCCAACACTAAGCAATATGATTATAAAGCATGACATTCCATGACTGTGCCACTTAGCAATACACTCTCCAGCTATTCACACCCCATTTTTCAATTGTTTCAGTAACCACACTCCTTTTTGGCTTTGGTCTGACCACATTATAATTTCCAGATCTACTTTCAGAAGTTCTATGCTCTTCCCATGTAATCCCATTTCATCATCTAGTACCCAAACTCATACAACTCATCTATACTGTTGTATTTATCTACTTACTTTACCATATTTATATACCACCAATCTCATATAATTTTGGGTGGTTTTCTTGGCTGCAATACACAAATGGTTTACCACTGCCTTCTTCTGGATTTGATTTTGAAGTTATTATTATTATTATTATTTATTAAATTTGTATGCCGCCCAACTCCCAAGGGACTCTGGGCGGCATACAAAGTTTCCTCCCCTCATTTACTGTATGCACAGCCCCACCGGCTCTCATCCCTTTGTTGATTCTTCCTTTTCAACTTTACTAACAAGAGTGATCCTACCAGGATCTCTCTCTCACACAAGCATTATTGTCAGGGTTCGTAGAACTGCAGTAATTACTTGGGAGAAGCTAGCTATGCAATTCCATTTCAATGGATTTAAAGTTATCTCATTTTAAAGGATTAAGTCACAGTATTAGGTTCTAAGACCAATAGCCTAGGGATATATTCTATATATAATACAGCATGAAATAATAAAATCTGTAATGTTCAAAATTATCATCTATTTGTTGTACAGGCTGCATGGTACAGAGGCGGTCTACTGGTTGATTCAGTCATTATTTCCATAAGATACAACACTAACTTGAGATGTTTTAATCTAAATGTCGAAGCCAAAGATTAATAAACAACCTTTGTTAGAAAGTGAGAGGTTTGGTCTATAAAAAATCACATTGTACAAAGTAGTTCAGGATACACATGGTAGCAATCTATTTCACAAAAGCCTGAACTTGCAATTCAGATTGCTAAGCGTTTTCTCATTATTAAACATTGTTACAAGGCGTCAACGTGCTTTTCTAAAAACTTTAGGTTAAGGACCAAGAACACACAATTGCAAGCATTCCTTGGGTCAGCACAAAACTATATTAACACAAATGTTATTAATACATTTCATTGATTTTCAGTTTGACCACAATACAAAATTTAGAAAAAAATTAGAAAAAGGCACTGTGATAGGTAATGCCATTAAAACTTCTAAAGGATTCCATCTAAGAAATAACTCAAATCACAGACAGTATAGAAGTCACATCTAATATGACTAGTACAAATGTAAAACAGTCTAAATTTGACCATGAGTCACTTTGAGAGCCAGTTTGATATAGTGGTTAAGGCACAAGGCAAGAAACTAGAAGAGCATGTGTTCTAGTCCTGCCTTAGGCATGAAGCCTGCTGGTTCACTTTGGGTCAGGTGCTCTCTCCCAGCCCTAGGAAGAAGGCAACTTCCAAAATCTTGGGAAGAAAACTGCAAGGACATGTCACTAAAATATTTTGTACTCTACTAATTTTTTTAAAGCTGGGAAAACATTTTACAATATATGCTTTTTTAAAAAAAAAAAACTAAGCAGCTTAATATAAAATCTTTAAACCATAATATAGTATATACTGTTTCATTAGTAACTTCCCTAAATACATACAATTATTTGAACATGTCTTTCCCAACCATATTTTGTTGATTGTGTTAGTCAATTGCTATAGCAAATTCATTTTGCTAGACCAGTCAATATGCTCTCACAGAAATCTATGGCAGATTTCTTTAACAACCCTACTGGAGGATTTTTTTCGGAGAGGTATATCAAAGTAGCACATCTCTAAAAAAGCAGAAACTATGAAAGACTGAAAAAAACAGTGAGAAGATCAATTCTACGGGACCTCTCCAGATAAGGAAAGATCAAGAGATTACCAGGGGTGGGATCAATGTTCCCTCTGACATTGAAAATCGCTGTGCGGCAGTTGGAAACTGCTGCGTTGCGATTTCCTGTCAGGTGTGCGGCCGCGCAGCAATGTTCCCTCTGACATTGAAAATCGCTGCGCGGCAGTTGGAAACTGCTGCGTGGTGATTTCCTGTCACGTGCGCGGCCACGCAGCCGCACAGCTTAGAGGGAACATTGGGTGGGATTCAGCCGGTTCAGGCGAACCGGATGTTAATTTTACATCTGGTTCGCCAAACCAATAGTTGCAAGGACTGGCTGACCCTGCCCACCCCTCCCAGGAGTCTCCACACAGCCTGTTTTGGATGCAAGGTAAGTGAGGGCTCTGGGAGGGTGAAAAACGGGCTTAACGGAACTACTGGAAGTCTGGAAACGAGCCTGTTTCCGGCCTCCGGAGAGCCTCCGGAACCCAGGGGAGGCCGTTTTCACCCTCCCGGAAGCTTGAGGAAAGCCTCCGGAGCCTGAGGAGGGTGAAAAATGGGCCTACCGGAAGTACCAGAAGTCCGGAAACAGGCCCATTTCCGGCCTCCGGAGGGCGTCCAGAGCATGGGGGAGGCCATTTTCACCCTCCCAGAGGCTCGAGGAAAGCCTCCAGAGCCTGGGGAGGGGGAAAACGCCCCCTTCCATGGTGCAGGAGGCCGAGTAGGCCACGCCCCCATGGCCACGCACACCCAGCAACCAGGAAGAGAACCGGTTGCTAAAAAAATTTCAATCCCACTCCTGGAGATTACCTTAATGTATTCCAGACACCTGCGCCTAAGGAGACTGCAGACAGCGGCCTCCCACCGATTTGAGCGCTGAGAGGTGAAAGGCTCAATCATCACACTCACAATCACAATGGAGTCTTTTAAATGAATGGAAACACTGGCTTTGTTAACCACACTTTCTAAATCATTTTTGGAAATTGCCTATTTAACTATTTTAAAGCTATTAGAGATCTTTAGAATGACAATTTTAAAAGCCACCCAGTGAGTTTACCTTCATTCTTGAAGAAAAGAAATATTAATCATAATTAATTTTAACTTAATTTTAAGTTGGTTAAAAAAATCAAAATAAATGGCAAAAAGTCCAATAAGATTTTGATCCATGAAAATTATAAAAAATTAAAGGTCCAGACAAATTTGGAATATTGATACTTTTATTATAAGATTTCTGAAATAATTAAATAAACAACTTTTTATGAGAACCAAATTGTTTTGTCCATCTTGAGTCATAACAGATTTGAGATTTTGTTTTCAGAAATTGGACTCCAGAGGGAAGTAATGATTGCAGACAGAAAAGGAAAAGAAAAAAAGAAAAGAAAACTTGCCTTTGGTTTTTGGTTTTACAGGGATTTACAAAACAACACAAAATGTTAACATTTGAAACACTCCAGGAGATGTTTGAAATATGGGGTCAGAAATTAGCAGTTATGATGTCAGCAGTGATGACTGCTTCTATAGATATATTATGTCCAAAAGATATTACAAACAGCAATAACAATGTTACTTTGGGCCAATCACTCTCTCTCAGCCCAATCCACCTCACAGGTTTTTGTTGTGGGGGAAAATAGGAGGAGGAAGGAATTGGATATGTTCGCCACCTTGAGTTATTTATAAAAATAATAAAGATGGTATATAAATAAATAATGAAATAAATAAATACAAAAACAAAGGAATGACAGATGTGAAATAAATTTCGCTTGATATATGTTAGGACTCTGTCCAAACGGTTGGGTTGGTTAATATAAACAAGCCACAAATCTATGTTTAAATGTATATATGTAATATAGCTTTAAATGCATTGTTGCATTCTGACTGGCAGTAACGGCCATAAGAGGGAGCTAGAGAACATGGTTAGTTCTCTCTCTTCTGCTGATTCATTGCTTAATTGACTTCGTGTCTGAGAGTAAGCTCTGTGTGTAGCGTGCTATCTGTGATAGTTTAGAATTGCTTGAAAGCTGAAATCTTTGTTTGCTGATTAAGACAAAGAAAGGCTGGTAAGGAGACTGCTGTACTTCTAAACACTGACTGACTGAACGTGTATGATTCGGACTGTTATTTGGACTGTACTATTTCTTTGAGTAAACTATTTTTATACACTTTAACGTATCTGTTTATTGACTGGATCATTACTTATATCTACTGCAACATTATGGTTCACTGTGCAAGCCTTCAGGGCCCAGAGGTTACTCTGCACAATTCCTCAACAATATAGAAACATTAGAACCAGAAAAACTCGATAATAAAAATAGTATGGCTTATAAAACAGAGAAGGCAATTAAAGTGGAAACACAAATGAAAAGCCAAAAGAATGACCCGGATAACGACTTTCTATTGACTATGCAAAAGAAGTTGGTTAAAGCTTTGAAACTTAAAAGTGGAAATACAAATCATAAACTCAGAGAATGACCTGGACAATGACTTTTTATTGGATTTACAAAAGAGACCTGCTAACGCTCTGAAGAAGCCTTTGGGATGGGAAAAAGAAAAATTGAAGAGAGATCAAACTCTATAACAGCATCTGAATGAATTAAAGATCAAGATGGTTAGAAGTAAAAGGAAGGTATATAAAGTTGATTTGTTCCACCAAGATTAAAATAAGACATGTTTTTTTATAAAGCACTGGTAATCATTTACAGATTTTTTTTCTGATAACAGGACCAAAAAGTTTATGATTTATGGATTTGCATACAGATATGGGACAGGTTATGAGAAGTAGGAATATTTTTTGTAAACTTATAGGGTTAAGTTATTAATTTTATGTATACTTGTGATAAAGAACAGAAGTTATTTCTTTACATATTTCTTTTCTTTACCTTTATCTTATTTTCTCCTTTCTCTTTTCTTCTTTCCTTTCACTTTTTATTCTCTCCTTTTATCTCTCTTTGTCTCTGTGAGTTTGCTTTTACTAATGTTGCAGTCAAAATCTCAATAAAAAGTGCAAAAAAGGAAACAACAACCCCTATTGGACACCACTTTATTCTGGCCAATAAAGATCTCACTTTCATATGGGTGCCTTGAGCCACATAACACATAACCCTAAAAATGCACACATGTTCAGACAAAAAAAGGTGTATTATGTGTAGAATTAACCTCTCTAAAAGCTTTGAAATAGCAGCCCAATTCTTGGCTAGTCGATACCTGCATTCTTAAAGGAGGCACATGCTTAACTGATCATTAAGTACATCCCCTTAACTGATGAGATATGAGTATATTTTATTGTCAGATATATGTATCTAGATATAAAAATAAAACCGATATGCAGTCCTAAAGTAATATTAAAAAATATTTGGACTGGTACATTTTTAATGGGATACAGTTTTATTTTTAGGTGTTTCTTTTTTCAGATCAGTAATTGTCATTTCATTATAAACAAAAGAGAAAATATCAAAGATCACAATCCAAAGCAACAAGCCTCATCCTCTATGGCTATCCATTCTATTACTTATTCATAACTGAAAATTACCAGAATGTTGTTCTTTCCCTCAAAAATATCCTGACAAAACTAAATAAAGCCATGAAAAATATATGACATCACAAAATATTAACCAACACCTGGCTAATCCCGTTGACAGAATGATTTACAGTACTATCAATTCTTATTGATAGTGTAGCAATTCTTCTCTGTAGTAATTATCTATTTAAAACACTGGATATTTTTGAAAAGCTATTTTTAGTTAGATTGCCATAAGGAAGAAAAAACAAAAAAATTAAAAATGATTTGGTGCACTAAAGAATATAAGGAAAGATTTTTTTAAAAGACAGTATTTCTAGCCTTCATGCCAGAAATTTCTAGCCAAAATTCAGCCAAAAATATTTCTAAATTGTAGAACCATATATCAATTTTGTCTATTATAAAAGTAAGACCAGCTATTTAAAAAGTCACTTACATGTTACTAGTGTCAGGCCGAAGCCATTCTCTTTGGATCTCCGGCCTGCCACACTTTATATTAGTTTAAAATGTATTCTTTGCGGTGGGAATTTGGGAGGGGCAGTTGCATGAGGCATGTCTGCATGTAGCCACAACAAATTCCTTCTAGATTGTCAAGGTCATCCTTTGTCCTGTACCTGCATGGAAGAAGGTGGAGTTCCAACCAAGCTACCAGAGGATGAAGCAATGAAGATTGGTTCATGTGATGAACTTGGGGGTGTGGGGACAAAGGTTTGAACTTTCAACTGGGTGGAGAAACCCCGAAGGCTTCAGATTCGGGATTTCTCCCAGCCGTGCTGACATGGCTCTGTTAATAAATTGGAACTTAGAGGAATGCTTTGCCTCGGACTCTGATTTAATTCCAGATGCTATTCGGAACCCTGACAACTAGACTTTGTCTTCACAAAATGATTCACATCAAATAAAGTTTCCTAGCAAAATATTTGTAATGACTTGTTATTTAAAATCACACATCTTTAGTTCTATCCTCTGCCCAATAAGTATATTTTAATAAAATTTTAAAAGTCTTTGACAGAAATGAATCAGATACAATTTTTACATTTACAAAAGATACAATCTTTTGGAAGCTAAAGTGATAAAGAATCATCTTTATACCCAAGAAAATTTATAGATGTCAAGATCTGAACCATCAAACTGAAAACAATGGACTTAAGATTCTTCTATATATACTAGATTACACATGTAATAAGGTAGGAACAACATCTTTAAATTATTTGCTCAAGGCTGGGAAAGTTATCAGGATTAAATTCAGATACTCCCAGCTCCTACTCCTTTATTGCCACACCTTATATTACCAACTCATAGCCTAAGCAAGCAAAACTGATATCTTTCTTAGGAAATAAAAACTCATGACATCTGTAATATATAACATTACCTGGGCATTTTTGCCTTACTTGTATAGACTGAATTAATTGTTTGTTAATCAGAAGCAAGCAAAAAAAAAAACCATGCCACAACCCATGTGCTACAAAATTAATATTTATATGCAATCAGAGCATATACTGTAAACAATGAAAGTATAATGCACTGATTTACACAATAAGTACACAATAAGCAGGAACTCAACCAAAGAGAAAAAATAACAGACAAATGTTTCTATTTGTACAATGATGTACTATAAACACACTTTTTTCTTTTACCTTAGTCATCATGTTTTGTTGATACACTTGACTTTTTTTTAATGTTTGTGATGATCATGTAATGAATGACCTATGCCTTAAAATCCCATATGTAGATTTATCCCAAGTGGCATCTAGCTACATATATAGGCATCTATACACTATATCTGGTATTTGTTCAGATTGGTTGGTTCACACTATATGGCTATGAAGGAGATTACATCTAAATCTTTACATGATCAGATCACTTTCTAGTCTGGATAAGATTGGTTTCCACCTGGGATCTGCACAGGACACATAGACCTATTAGAATGGTCTGCCCAGATACTTTATTCTGGCATTCTCCAGATTTTGGCAGGCACTTTGGGAATTTCTGTAAGAGACTGTGAGGAAGCTGGGAAATGAATGAAAGAGAAAGCAAACATTAAAAAAAATATCAAAATACAGTAGGTGAGTCAATTGACAGCTTATCTAATAAATATAAACTTATTCCATGTGGGTGAGAAATCTGGGAAGAAGTATTTTAAATTGTTCAAAGAGATTCTACTTAATTACAATAAATGAGGTTGGGAAATTCCTCTTTTGGTTTCCAAGATTCTATATTTATCCCTTGTAAACAATCTGTTCTTGCTTCCTTGCTTTCTTCTTCTTTCCAGCTTGCCAGAGCTTGACAAATCTCCAAGCAATCTCAACCTCCATTCCACATCTCTGGTCAGCTGCTGGCAATAGGAGGCTACCTGAATTTTTGACAGTATTACTTTGAAATGGCTTCTCCCTACTGGCTGGTCTTAATTAGCTATTTTGTTTACTGAGTAGCTCCAGAAATTGAAGTGATATAGCAATAGCAATAGCACTTAGGCTTATATACCGCTTTACAGTGCTTTACAGCCCTCTCTAAGCGGTTTACAGAATCAGCATATTGCCCCCAACAATCTGGGTCCTCATTTTACCCACCTCGGAAGGATGGAAGGCTGAGTCAACCTTGAGCCGGTGAGATTTGAACTGCCGAACTGCAGCTAGCAGTCAGTGAAGTAGCCTGCAGTACTGCACTCTACCCACTGCGCCACCTTGGCTCAGTGTAGTACTCTGGTATAAACCACACCTAGAGTACTATTAGAAGGCTAGAGTACTATTAGTACTCTAATAGTACACCTAGAGTACTATTAGAAGGCTAGAACAGAACCTGACTGATTTATATGTGATAAAAGATTTATTGTTGCTGCAGATGTTTTAGAACTACTGGAATTGCAAAGGCAACAGAAAATCCAGAAGGATGGATAAAGACAATTTCTCCTTCTCCTATTCACCTACAGCCAGCCAGGAAATTAAATAGATAAGATGTGAACATGAAATAATCTTCCACAATTGAAGCCCATGCTAGTACAATTTTTAAATTGTACTCCCTGGAGCCTGGGGAGGGTGAAAACGGCCTCCCCCGCCCCCTGGGGGCCCTCCAGAGGCCGGAAACGGCCCATTTCCCGACTTCCGATGGGCCCGGTAGGCCCGTTTTTCGCCCTTCCCAGGCTCCAGAGGCTTTTCTGGAGCCTGGGGAGGGTGAAAACAGCCTCCCCCGCCCCCCCCCCGAGGCCGAAAACACCCTCCCAGAGCCTCCGCGCAAGCCCTGTACTTACCTGGCATCCAAAACGGGCTGCGTGGCGACTCCTGGGAGGGGAGGCATGGGCGGGGCCAGCTGAAAATCAACTGGCCGGCACGCGCATGCACGCTGGAGCTGAGCTAGGGCAACGGCTCGCGTGCCCGCAGATATGGCTCCGCATGCCACCTGTGGCACGTGTGCCATAGGTTCGCCATCACGGGGCTAGAATGACAGGAAGAATATTTGCATAATAGGTCATTTTCACAAGAGTAGTGCACCTATTGTAGTCTATTTCAGAGAATAGAATAGAATAGAATAGAATAGAATAGAATAGAATAGAATAGAATAGAATAGAAAATAGAATAGAATAGAATTCTTTATTGGCCAAGTGTGATTGGACATACAAGAAATTTGTCTTGGTGCATATGCTCTCAGTGTACATAAAATAAAAGATACGTTCGTCAAGAATTATAAGGTACAACACTTAATGATAGTCTGGGTACAAATAAGCAATCAATAAGCAGTATCTTCAAAAGCTGCTCAACTATAGTTGCTATGTTAAATATTGAGAGCTTTATAGCAGACAAAGGTTCACAACCTGGGTTTTCCAAGAGCTGTCCCAATTACTCTATACCAGTGATGGCGAACCTTTTTTTCCTCGGGTGCCGAAAGCGCGCGCGTGTGCGCTATCGCACATGCTCGAGTGCCCACACCCATACTTCAATGCCTGGGGAGGGCGAAAATGCCCCCCCTGCGCCCCCCAGAGGCCCTCTGGAGGCCAGAAACGGCCCGTTTCCCGACTTCTGGTGGGTCCGGTAGGCCCGTTTTTCGCCCTCCCCAGGCTCCAGAGGCTTCCGTGGAGCCTGGGGAGGGCGAAAACGTCCTCTCCTGCCCCCCAGAGGCTCTCTGGAGGCCAAAAACGCCCTCCCAGAGCCTCCACGCGAGCCAAAAATCAGCTGGCCGGTGTGCACATGCGCGCTGGAGCTGAGCTAGGGCAACGGCTCACGTGCCGGCAGATATGGCTCCGCGTGCCACTTGTGGCACACGTGCCATAGGTTTGCCATCACTGCTCTATACACTTTCTCTAAATATAAAACTAGTATTGTCTTTTTCTTTTTTAATCTAACAAAAAGCTCAAGGCCTGTTACTAGAGGGAAGTCTTTAATTCCACCTCAGCTGTCTCTGGTGTTGCTGGGGGAGTAATATAAATTGTGTTAAACATAGGGATTCATGAAATTAAAATCACAACTCCTGCCTTGAATTAAGATGATGGTCTCGATTCAACCAAAACATGTTAATCCCTATTATTTCAAAGAAGATTTAAGAATATGCTTATCTCAACCCTAATAAAATCAGTGTCACATAACAGTAATTAATTCTGAATAGGTTGTGACTTTGGAGGACTCAGAAGCAAAGAGTCATTCCAAGCATCAGTATGTATTTGTCTTTTTGAGACTATCTCCTCTTTTGTGAGGAAAAGAGTTCTCAATCAAAATGTATTTAATTGGACTGGCAGAACAGCACTCAAAGAAAAATACAGTAATTAAAACCAGAGAGTCACCATGTCTTGCAAACCACAGGAGTTAGTAGAAGCACGTGCTTAACTCACAAAACTCCACAGGAGATCCTTGAAGGGCTGTTTATACTTAGGAAACACAATTTAATTAAACTGTTCTGGGGAACAGACAATACATTCCAAAGAGCAGGTCAACTAGATTCCAAAGGTCAACTGAAAGGAAAGCATAAGGAGACTAAAATGTTTAATCATTATATTTCAATTTTGGGAGGGAGGGATTCTCATGTAAAGTTTTTTAATCAGGGGATTAAAAATACCAACAGTTAAGTTTAAAATGGGAGGATCAATATCTGCTTTTTGCAATGCAGTCTAACTGTTCTATTTCAGAGGGACAGACTTCTGTTCAAAGGGCTCTCCACACAAGTTCAATTAAAAGATAAAAACCAAAGCAAAGAGAGGGTCTATGAAGTTGCCCCTCAGTAATTAGCATTTGAAGAGCAAACTGAGTGTCACACAGACCATCTGGTCATAGTCTTTCCCAACACATTGAAGTGTAGCATGTTTCTATTTGAATTTCAGCAACTCTTTCTCAATTTGCAGGTCTATTTACATAAAAATATATGCATTTTAATTAATGTTTTGAGGCAACTCAGTTCTTTTTTTTACTGATGCTTAAATAATGGCTTTTCCTTGTCCATAATACAGATCTACCCAATTCTCTTCTTAGAATTTCAGAAACAGTTTTTATGTTTTGTAACATTAGCATGCCATTAAAAAAGTAAATCTCAGTTCATTCTACACATGCACTGGTTTTTTTTATACCTAATGATTATCATTTTGACTCTAAACCAACTTACTAAGGCATGTTACAAGAAAGCTAGAAATTGCCAAGCCAACACAAAATGTAGTAGTGAGAGATGATTTTTATGATGCAAAGTAAAAACAGCTGTTGGAGCAGGCTTCACTGATGTACTGATGAACCAACAGGAAGTTAAGAAGAAGAAACTAAAAAGGGGTAATGAAAGCAGAAGCTTTACATTTCCTCTTTACAAACAAATCATCAAAGCTAACAAATATTCAGTTAAATCATATTTAAAATCATTTTCAGACAACAGGAAGAATCTGTTTATTCATGCATTTGTCTGTAACTTTCAACATTTATGTGTATGTTGTGTTTAGCCAGGAAAGGTTTCAGCAAAGAAAGTATATTTTCCGGGTCACAGCATGTTTATCTTGAGATCAAACAACAAATAGTGTGTTCTGTATAAAAAAAAGCATCTGGCATGTTGGCTAAAGTGCTGATTCAATCCTTCCACTGGAGTGGAATCCCTCATTTCCTGTATAAGACTTGGTGCTGCCATAAAACACCATTGAAAAACAAAGTTCTGCATGAAATCTGAAACTTAGCTCAAGGCCATTTTCTTTTACTACCATCTCTACCAAAGATGAAAACGTGACATAATTAAACATGTATATTACTACTACATATAGAATACTACCTAATAATTAAACATGTATATTACTACTACATATAGAATACTACCTATTCTATTATGCTTACATTTCTATAAAGTTTATGAAGGCAAAAAAATAGGAGTCTATTACCGCCTTTTCCAAACACTAAAATTTAAAATTAAAAGCTAAATGCTATAAGGCAGGGGTGTCAAACTGGATTTCTTCTAGGGCCGGATCAGCATTGTAGTTCCTCTCTGCGGGCCGGCGGGGGGGAGATGGGACGGACACCTCCTGCAGCACCCTGCCATCCAAAACGGGGTGTGGGGGGGCTGCGTGAGGCCCCCCCATGCCCCATTTTTGGTCTGGACGACCTGTAGCACTTTGCCGGCCAAAACGTGGCACGGGGGGCCGCACGTGGCCTCCATGTACCTCATTTTCAGCCTCCATGGCCTCCTGCAGCACTTTGCTGGCCAAAAACAGACCGGAGTGCGGAGGCCCAGCAAGGTCCCACACGGCCCGTTTTTGGCCGGCAGAGTGCTGCTGGAGGCCAAAATGGCCACAGGGGGCCGCATGCAGCCCTCCCTGTGGCCCGTTTTGGCTGGCAGAGGCACTACAGGCAGGCCGGTCTTTTGATATTTCCAGGCTGGCCCTGTGGGCCAGATTTAAACACCACACAGGCCGAATCTGGCCCCTGGGCCTTGAGTTTGACACCCCTGCCATAAGCATTTTTGAAGTTCACTTCATTGGATGCAAAGAGTGGCTAGACCGCTATAGGATTTAAATTGGGGTGAAGTGGTAGGTGGTAAGGAAGGAGTAGAAGATAGGTTGGTTAGGGGAGAAACCGGAAGCGTTGCGGTGAGACAGGCTGGGAAATAGCGAGCTCCTGCCGAGCTTTGTGAAACTCAGGCTGACAAACTGCTGTCAGGGGGGTCTTCGGACCGAAACCATCCTGTAGGGACGGTGAAAAAGGAGAGGCGTCTCGGACGACCTAGAGGAGCAGGCAAGTTCCTCAATTGGTCAGAGACAGCTCTTCGGACCGGCGGTGGGGGCAGGGGCCATTTTTGAATGACCGCTACAAAGCTGGGACAACCGGATCAAGTTTATGTGCAGGAGCAGTGTTTGGACAAAGTGCTGAAACTGGGTGAGAAAGTGACCAACTCACAGGTAAAAGGCAATTTTTTGTGGAATTTAAAAGAATTTACCAAGCTGAAATAGCGGCTAATTGGCACTGGGGAACTGCAAAGAGGAAAAGGAAAAAAAAACGGAGGCTAAAATACCAAAGCCCAAGAAGATTCCTTGTACCTTGGATATAATTTCAATTGGAGAAATACAAAATAACAGAAGGAAGAAATTTGTGAGAAAGTTTTTCTTGTTTTTGCGGATTTAAAGTGATTTTTGACAGCTTTGACAATCAGCTGGTGTGAGCATATTGGGGATTGGAGAGTGCCATCTACTGGAGAGAAGAACATATTGCAACAACTTGTGGATTGTAGGAGAGAAAGTGCAGCTGTCTGACCTTGGCTGTAAGAAGATAAGGTGGAAAGGCTGAGAATTTTTAAAGAGTCTTTGTTTTGCCTATATTGTTTGGCTTTATTTTTTTACAGTTGCAGAGGACAATAAAACTTTGGAATTGCTACCGTTTGGACTATTATTTGAATTGGACACAATAAGAAATTGAAAAGAAAAAAGAGACTATATGGACCTTAAATTTTAATGGAGTGTGACATAATATAAAAAGCTTAAATTGGTAATATGGAGATTTGGATGTATGAGGAATTATTTGACATGTTAAAAAATGTGTGTGAAACTGTAAAAGGTGATAAAAAAATCAGAAACTGTGTTGGAAAACATAGAGTATGAAATAGGAGATGAGTCAGAAACTGTCGGAATATATAGAGCAAGGAACAGCAGAGGAGGTGGTAAAAGAGATAAATGAGGAACAAGAAAATAACATGGAAGAAGAAGGGATTGAAAGTACAAAACAATTTGATGATTTCATGGATTTACAGTGGCAAGAAAAGGGCTAAGAGAAGGGAATATCTTTAAAAAAGAAGCAATCAAAGAGTAAAATGGGAAACAGTGGGAAGAGAGCAGAGAAAATTGGGGGGAGAACCACACGAATAATAAATTTAAAAGAGAGAAAAGGACTCAGGAGAAAAGATATAAGATACATAAAAATAAAAAAAAAATAGCTAAGTGAAAGGGACAAAAGGAGAAAATTAACAAGAAGTGGAACTTTTGAGAGACCAAAGGAAAATGGTTAAAAAGTGAAGGCTAGTGGAAAGAAAAGAAAAGAAAATAAGGTTCATATTAATAGATTTTAGGAAATTGTATTAATATTATTAATGGTGGATAGCTAATTAAGTTAAAGGGGTTTGAAGATGACGATGTATATTGATTATAGTAAAACAGAACAGTAGATGGAAGGTGAAAGGGTAATTTGTATTATTTCAAAGACAACTTAAATTAAATTAAAGTAATTAAATCATAAGAAGATGTTGAATTATAATGGAACAGAAAATATGAGAAATATATGTAGAAGTTAGTAAATGGATGTTATTGTAAGGCATTAAGAATTTTGGGGTGATTAGTAATAGTATGTATGTATTAAGAAGAAAATGAGTTAAGATAAAGAAATATGTAAGGAGAATATTATGGGTTGGAATTGAAACAAAGAGATGATAATGAAATGGATTATGTACATGGAAAGCTTTGTAAGAGTGACTCGGACAACACCTTGTTCATAAAATATGTAATGTTTATTGGGGGGGAAAAACTTTTTATAAAAAAAAGATAGGTTGGTTATGCATGTATTTTCTGCCTTGTAGTTTGGATTTGTTACTTTTTAGTTAGCTCTAAAACATTCAAATTAAAGACATAGAATTAATTCTATATGAAGCTTTCATCTGTCCAGTTACTGACATTCTTCTCAGAATACTTCACTTGCAGAAATCGGTAACTTGGGGGAAAAAACCCTGTTTATATACAGTATCCTTCCACAGAACTCCTTCAGGTGTCATTATTACTATCCATTAAGGGACGTAGCTAGTTGATTTTTTTTTAATAGTAAATGTTTGTGGTGGCATGATGTATAGCATGACGCAGTGGTGGGATTAATTTTTTTTTACTACCGGTTCTGTGGGCGTGGCTTGGTGGTCATGTGACTGGGTGGGCATGGCCAGGTTAGGGTTAGGGCCTCCTGCACCCTCCTGGGAGCAAAAACGGGCTGCGGGGGGACGCGCCGCCCCCCCACCCCCACAACCCGTTTTGGGCCTAGGAGGCCCCCCTGAAGCCTCCTGGGAAGCGAAAACGGGCCTAGGAAGCCTCCCTGGAGCCTCCTGGGAAGCGAAAATGGGCTTAGGAAGCCTCCCTGGAGCCTCCTGGGAAGCGAAAATGGGCCTAGGAAGCCTCCCTGGAGCCTCCTGGGAAGCGAAAACAGGCCTAGGAAGCCTCCCCTGAAGCTCCTGGAAGCGAAAACGGGCTGGGGGGGCACCGCCCCCTGTGCCACGTTTTTAGCCTAGGAGGCCTCCCTGCACTTACCTGGGAGCCAAAATGGAGTGTGTGGGGACTCCTGGAAGGGGCAGGACAGGAAGGGGTGGGGCTAGCCAGCAATTTAACTACCGGTTTGTCCGAACCGGCCAGAACCGGCTGAATCCCACCACTGATGATCAGAATTTATTAATGACTGATTTATTATATTTATCAAATGCTATTTTAACTCTATGCTATTTTTGATATAGTTTATAGAATTTTGAATACTGTTAAAAAAAACCATCTTGGAAATTTGATCTGTACAGGAGGAGAAAAATATTATCAAGCTGTATTTTAAGGTATAGAACCACCAAACATGATAGTTAGTACAACTGTAGAATAAGCTTCATATTAAACTTCACTTCATATTAAACTCCTTAAATCAGGGCAGCCAATGTTAAGTCCTTGAATCCTTTTTCTGCCAGTGTTGGAGCCTTGCCTGCCTGCTGAAAATCAGTTGTGCAATTTGCTTACGTAGGAAACACATTGAAACTGAAGTTGAAGGGCTATCCTGTGATTTTGACCTGGAAAAGAGTCTACTTGGGTAAGCTAGCTTTCCTATTTACTCTTGCAAGTTGTGAAACAACAACGTTCCTGCTTTAACACCAATTAGATAATTATTTCCTTCTTTTTCTCATAGGTGTGCACCAATGCCTGCCCGACACTTAATTCTCATTAATATGTAACCTTCCTTTGCAGATGCCCAAACTAAGCAACTCTAGAAGTGGAGAGGAATAAAGTGGTTGAAGGGCTATAAAACTTGCCCAATGAGAGCAACCCCTTTGTGAGGTGAATGTTCGAGATTGTCGCTGCTGCAGCAGATTTGGGAGGATCCCTGGAGCTTTAAGAAACGAATTGGAATAATTTTAATAAACATTATTATGGCTGTCCTGGTGCCTCCTTTAATATTCCCCTGCTTCAGTAGCTGTACTTCAAATTCTAAATTAGCCAGCAACACAAAAATTTCAGAAAACAAAGCCTAAAATATGGTTAAATTGTCAGTACGTATGGAGTACTTTAAAATTCCTGCAATGCCCCTGCCTATCTATCTATCTTACATGGCCACCATTTGTTGGTGTACAGACCAGATTAAAAAACCCCCATAAATGTACAAAAATTAATATTATTTTGCAAAGTCTAAGACAGTGGTGGGTTGCTGCCGGTTCTGACCGGTTCTTTAGAACCAGTAGCTCTGACTCCAAGCCGAGAGAGAACCGGTTCTCTGTATCCATGAAAGTGGGCCCGCCCGCCCCTGGGTTATACTGACCTTTATCTCTGCTTCCGAAGCCCAGCTGATCAGGGGCGGCAGATTGAATCGCAACTGTTTTCCATGCTCCTTGCCTAGTTTGCAACACGGAAGTGCTTTTTTTTAAATTACTGAGCATGCGCAGAGGTTCATGACCAGGAAGGGACGCGCAAAACGTGCACTTCCGTTGTGATGTGAACCGGTGGGGAAGGTAAGTAGAACCCACCCCTGGTCTAAGAGTGTCAGTTTATAGCAATAGCACTTAGACTTATATACCGCTTCATAGTGCTTTACAGCCCTCTCTAAGCGGTTCACAGAGTCAGCATATTGCCCCCAACAATCTGGGTCCTCATTTTACCCACCTCAGAAGGATGGAAGGCTGAGTCAACCTTGAGCCGGTGAGATTTGAACCGCCGAACTGCAGCTAGCAGTCAGCACCCACCCCTGGTCTAAGAGTGTCAGTTTATGAACAATGGAGCAGCTTAATCATATCACCATTCCGTTGCAATTCCCAGGCGTTTTTTTTTTAGAATTCAAATTATATTTTTTTATCAAAATATAAGATACAAAGGAAAATAAAAAGTAATGGAAAACTAGGGGAAGGAAAAAGGGAAAAAGAGGGGTAGGAAGGGAAAAAGAAAAAAAAGGCATTGACTTCCAACTCTCTTTAGCACAGTAGAAGATAATAACATCACAACCTAAACTTTTTTACTTTTATACAGTAGTATAACAACAAACCTGTCTAATCAACAAAACCAAAGTCAAAATTTAATATTTTTTTTCATCATAAGCACACAGTCCAGAAGCAATTTCCAAACAGAAACAAAATTAAATATATTCTCTTCTTTGGATAAAAGAATCAATTTAAGAATCTCTTCATTTCCTTGCTGTGGGAAATAATATATATTTTTGTTTGCCTATTAATATTTATAGACTATTATAATTAATATTAATAAAATTGTATATTCTTTCAAATTTTTTAACTCTAAAGGAAAAAAAATACTTGTTCTAAATTTTAAAACATTAAACTTTCTAAAATCAATTAAGTTCTAACATCTTTTTTTAAACTTTACTCTTTTTTAACTTCCTCTTAACATACATACATTAAAATTCACTTTCAATAATACTTTACTCAACTCCCAGGCCTGTTGACACACCCAAGTTTTAAGGGAGTTCCAGAAAGTCGGCAAAGAGGAGTGGGAGGGTGCCATAGCAAAATACACTAGACTCTTGGGTCCTGTCAGATGTAACTTCTTAGCAGACAGGACCCTTAGCAGATGGGACATATGTAACACATTCTCTTTTATGTCACTACCATGAACTTCAGCAAGGACAGCAAATGATGAATTGAATGTCCAAAAACGAACTCTGCACCTTATGTACTAATGTTGCAATAATGCATGAAAGCACATAAGGAGTAATGTCACAATCCACATTTTATCATTTTTATAAAATCTCTAGCTTGCTTTAGATACCCCTGTACATTACCCAATGGTTTCTCCAAAAATACTGAGTTTGCTTTCTGATGCCTAGAAATCATAAAAACACTTTATCCATTAATTGTTATAAGGCTTTTCTTAAAACATACTGGATGTTCTGCAAAACATTCAGTTCCAAAAATTCTCATCACTGTATGTTAGGCTAATTTATTTCACTAATAGCCTGAAGAACAGCGTCTTTAGACTTGACTTGTTCTGCACATATGGTACATGAAGAGCCACTTACCAAGTAGAAGTAGCTAACAGAGAAGGTCTTGAAAATGCCTACTTTGGTGATTTTAGATAACTTGTGCATTTATAGGTGTTCCATTCTTAGTTTTCATCTACCGGTATGTAGATATTTATTAAAGATGCTTGGGATCTCTTTCAAGGCACTTAACTAACTCATAAAACAACTATATAGAATAATCACATACTTAAAATTTGTCCATCAAGCACTCTTATAAAATCTTAAGTGAGTAAGTAGATCTTTTAGGATGTTTTGGAAAAAATGCAAAGAAGAGGCCTGATGTATCCCAGCTGGAAATGAATGCCATTAAATGTTGTGTAATCAATGAAAAAACTCTACTTGTGAGCTGACTGATCAAGATAAAAAAAAAAAAGAGGGCCTTGGGCCTTGGACATTATTTTCAAGTGTGGGTGTGCTATTCCAAAAGCTTCATCCCAAATTCTTTTAAGACCTGATTGTACTTTAAACCAGCTTTTTAAATCAGACCTAAAAACACTATGGCAAGGCAGCTGATTAGAGGTAAATATGAATAATGAGTATCATAACTAGATTATAGCACACAACCATGCTAAAATTCTGCACTGGTTAAAGTTTCGGAACTGTCTTTAAAAGCAGCTGGATATAAAGTGCAGTGTAATAATCCATGCTAAATGGAACCAGGGAGTGAGTAAATCACTGAGATGTAATATGATTTCTCTGATACTGCTGCCAACTGGTAAAATGGTTAAAAATCACTCTGCTAAATGAACTCCTACAGTCAAGGATGAATCCAGGAAATACCTAAAATGTGCTTTTCATCTTTCAGGAAGTGTGTAATCCCAGCTATAGTTGCTTGTGCAAATTCTAAAAGACTATTTGATTTTCCTTTAAATCACATAATTATCAGAATTAATATTCATTTTGTTCTACCTTATCAATCTTGAAACTGTCTTGGAACTTTGGCTCAGCAGTGTTTCCAAGTATTACCCAATACTTGGAAACAAGAACTTGAGGTGGATGTTGTATCATTCTAAGATATTTTGGTTTAAACATCTAACCAATTCCATTAATGGTTCCTTTCCAAGTAACTAAACCCTATTACTGTATGTCCATGAGGGAAACATTAATGTTCCACATATTCCTGTGAAAATCAAAATACTGGTATTTTCAAATATGTACACAAGCTTGTACAAATATGTGCTAGCTTGATGTTCTTAATTTAGCACCACATTTTCTTAACAGAAAAATGAGCTTCTTTCCCCATCTGGGCAATTTCCTGGGCTAGAAGGGGGTGTTTCATTTGCTGATAATAGAAACTGCTTAAAAAAAAAAGCAAATGGATGAGGGTACAAACACTGCAGATATTGCTGCTAAAATAATGGCTGCCTTTGACAGTCTAAAAATGCAGCTGTTGTTTGGGAGCTGCTACAATGACTAAACGGGGTTTCTCTATCTTTCTTTACTTTTCAATTATCCCTTTCTTTCTCTCATCTCCATCCTCATTCCCACTTCCTTTTTGTGGTTTTTGCTGGAAGGAAGAAGATAAATGTGTGTCCAGTTACAAGTTTTAGCATGAAAACATGAAAGAGTGTTTGCTATTTGCAGATAAGGAATCAATTTTATTAAGGGCTATCCTAAATTACAAGCAATTCATATTACTTACTAGTTGACATAGATAGATATAGTTCTGATCCTGCCTTTTTTTCTTTTGGGTGGTATGACTTCTGACAGATATATACACACATATACACACTGTATATAAAAGCGTGCACAAATATTTTGAAAGGGAATGAAAATTTCAGGACTGAGTTAAGCAAAGTTGACATCCAAAGTAGGGAAGAAAGGGATTCACCAGATCTCTCTTTTCTGTCCCTCATTTGTCCATCTGTATATGCCTGTGTGTACATGTGCATGTGTATTTGTGTGTCTGCGTGTTCCTTCCTTTCTTTTCTTTTTTGGAGAGACCAACTTAAATTCAGAGTTATCCTTCCTTCAGAAAAATATAGTGTATCCTCATTACAAAAGCTGTCACTGATTTGATGAATATTTTATTAATTAAAGCCTCTGGCAACTTTTCTAATAGAAAAAGCACACACAATTGTATCAGTTCCTAAAATGGAAAATATTCTATATAGAAAAAGAAACTTTTTATATACTGTTGAAATTTTATTATCACATTTTTTAGACTTTCAAGCAAAATTCTCATAATCATGATATTCAAGATATGATAGTGTGATTATGTGCTACCAAACTGGTTTTGACTCTTAGCAACCACATTGATTTCCTCCATGATGATCTATCCCTTTAAGGTTTCCAATGATTCACACTTCATCACAGTAACTGAATCCATCTAACTGGGACAGGTTGGAAAAGGGAAATCAGGCTGTCCTGATTTCCCTTTTCTCTTCCACTTTTCCCAGTATTATAAATGTCTGCAGGCAGCGAATCTTTGCACAATGTGTCTAAAGCATCATAATTTGAGTCTGTCATTTGTGTGAGTAAGAAACATTACCTGTGTGATTCTCACTTCTATAAATTATCTAATGTTCTCTGTGAAAATGGTGTGTACAGCAGAGGTGGGTTCCTCCCGGTTCGGACCGGTTCTATAGAACCGGTAGTAACTTGGCGGCCTGGGTCGCTAGAACCGGCAGTGACCCAGGCCTGCCACGCCCCCGAACTGGTTCTTTCAGCGGCGCCATAGGCGGTGCCATCTTGTTTTTTGCTTCTGCGCATGTGCAGAACTGAGCAACACTGAACAAACCGGCAGCGAAGAAAACCAGAACCCACTCCTGGTGTACAGCCACAAGATCAAGGAATGTGAAAATTAGTTGGCTTCCTTCTTCTGCTTTAACTCAACTGGAAACTTGCACATGAGCAATGTGTGATCTGTTCCATGTCTTTATAATTCTTCCACCTTCTTCTACCAATAATATAGTCAATTTAATTAGTAATGTCCACATATATGTATTGTTTTAAATTATTCAAAGACTGTATTAGGGTGAAGATATCATTGGAGGAACAGAAACTGATAAGTCAATCTCCTGCTTCATTTTGGTTTCCTAAATCATATAGTCCAACTAATTTTCCTCCATATTTCCAATTATGACAATCACATCTTTCCTGCATCAATTTCAAATTGAACTTAACCATAAAAACCACCAACCACCTTTTCTTCTGCATGAGTGGGTAGGGCATAAACTTGATTAATTGTCATATTAAAAGTTTTAAAGTCTAATTAATATTATTCATTCATTGACTGCACTATAGTCAATTATACTACTTGCTCTAGCCTGCCAAATTGGAAACAATCCACTTCCTTGTTTTTCATGTCCTGAGTAGTAAACTGTGATCTTCTGACTGAAAATGTCTGAACGCAGTCCATCTCAATTCACTGATGCCTAGTAAGTCAGTGTTGTTGCTTTGTTTCATTTTTACTATGAGCTTTTCAGTGTTCATGCATCTTATGCTACATGTTCCTTCTGTAATTCTGTCTTTGCAGCTTTGGATTTTCTTTTTCCTGCAATGCAATACCACCACCTAGATGTTCTGAAGGCTTTAATCTAGCAACATCATAAACATCAAAATATTTTCATCTATTCTCAGTAAAATGTTGAGCGCTATCCAACCTGAGAGGCCCATCATTTGGCACTGTGCTATCAACCATTTTATATTTTCTGTCCATGTGATTTTCTTGTAAGACACTCATTAAAAAAAGGAGGCTTACCATTGCCTTCTCCTATGCAGTATGAAATGATGCCTTTGCCATTGTCACTGATACGATCTAGCTCCAGCAATTTTTATATCACAGCTTCCTAATACAGATGCTTGCTTGCTTTAGCTGGGCAGCTGGATGACCTTTATCATGATATTCCCTTGGCATACACTCCTCTGTATGTATCTATATTTTTATAATTTTTAATAGGGTTTAATTGTTCTTTTCTCTTTTCAACTGGCACTTTGTCTTTGTTATCTTAGGTTTGACGGCTTCCTTCCACCAACTGTGAGTTTCATCTCTTTCTACTGATGATCTATTGGATCCAGATCAAGACTCAAATCAGGTCACTTCAGAACAGTCTAATATTTGCTTTTCATAATTCTTTGGTCCCCTTAGATGTATATTTTGGGTTGTTATCCTGCTGGGGGACCCATGATCTGCAACTGAGACATAGCTTTCTAACACTGGGAATTATGTTTCA
Organism: Thermophis baileyi; assembly: GCA_003457575.1. NCBI lineage: Eukaryota > Metazoa > Chordata > Lepidosauria > Squamata > Dipsadidae > Thermophis > Thermophis baileyi. The sequence goes on from QLTV01001682.1 coordinate 3,321,664, forward strand.
CTCCAGAATGCCTTGATAATTGTATGATTTCATTGTGCTCTACACAGATTCTAGGCAGCTGATGCTGGAGGCAGCACAGCAAGACATGACATCATGAAGCCTGCTCCATGATTCTCAGTAAGAATGGTATTATTTAAAAGCTTTATTTGGAAATTACATCCTGTGACAATACCTTTAATACCATCAAACAGCATCTGCCTGGGAGGGACTCGATAGGTAGATAAAAAAGTCAAATCCAGTCTAAACATTCGCTCACTGTGCTACCAATCATAATAACAACAATTTCAATCCCCTCCATGGATACCCTCTTGTTGTGGAGGAAGGGCTTGTTATGTTCTATGAGGTAGTAGTGTAGTAGTAGCAGTAGTGTATTCTACCAAATGGGTCCACCATGCCGGACAGTTCTTAACGGAAGAGCTAAACTAAGTATATCCATCCATCCATGTATTCATTTACCGTGTTTCCCCAAAAATAAGACCCTGTCTTATATTTTTTTGAACCCTGAAATAAGCGCTTGGCCTTATTGCCATGCACTCAAAAGCCCAATTGGGCTTATTATCAGGGAATGTCTTATTTTGGGGGAAACAGGGTAATATGATGAGAAAAACTGGATTGGTCATTGAACTCCCTAACATATTCTCAGACTGGTTTTAATTTATGTAATCCAACCATACCTAATACGTACATTTAATTTTTCCTAGTGTGAGACAAGATTTATTCTCCAAATATGTCTTTAAAAATTCCATTAGTGATCTCTTTTGTATGTTAATTGTAGCCTGTACAAGCTCACAGGAAAAACACAATCTAGAAAAAGAATATAAAGGATATTTATATATTTTTTAAATATATTGGTCGCCACGATGTAAAAAAGATGTTGAGACTCTAGAAAGAGTGCAGAGAAGAGCAACAAAGATGATTAGGGGACTGGAGGCTAACATATATGAAGAACGGTTGCAGGAACTGGGTATATCTAGTTTAATGAAAAGAAGGGCTAGGGGAGACATGATAGCAGTGTTCCAATATCTCAGGGGCTGCCACAAAGAAGAGGGAGTCAAGCTATTCTCCAAAGCACATGAGGGTAGGACAAGAAGCAATGGGTGGAAACTAATCAAGGAGAGAAGCAACTTAGAACTAAGGAGAAATTTCCTGACAGTTAGAAGAATTAATCAGTGGAACAGCTTGCCTCCAGAAGTTGTGAATGCTCCAACACTGGAAGTTTTTAAGAAGATGTTGGATAACCATTTGCCTGAAGTGGTGTAGGGTTGTACTAGAAGACCTCCAAGGTCCCTTCCAACTCTGTTATTCTATGTTCTATGATATTTAAAACCAATGCAAAAATTGGCAGATTTTGTTACTGATTCAAAAATTTTAGACAAAAATTTGGCTTAAAAATTGAGATAAATTTTTAAAGACTCACCTCCATTTTTCCCCACTGTCCTGAAGCATCGCCAAAAAGTCCTTAGAAAGGATGTTCTATTATGGGGTGTAGCTTGGACAAAGTTGAACTCTCGGAACAAAATATGAGTTCCTTGGCGCACACTATTAAAGCTATAAAGAAAGAAAATTAAATTAGGGTTAGGAAAGGCACTAGGAAAGACAGTAAGATATCACACACTCTGGAAAACACATATAGTATCTACAGATTTATGCTTATAAAAATAAATAAATCTCAAAACTAAATTGCTATTAACATTCAGCTGCTTATATATCAACAAACTGGAGATCTTCCAGATTCAGATAAAGTAGTCATAGAGATTATATATAGTCAAGAAACAAAGAATTAATTAGGAAATATTATCCTTTTCCAAGACAGACTGGATAAAGAACAGCCATTTCTGAAACTACTATTTCTAGTTATAGAGTGATTAACTTACATAAAATACAAGTTGTAGACTCCAAGAAATGTTAAGTATACACTTATCATTTTGCTCAATACTGCATGTTTGGCTTAATCTTGGTACATTTACTAATTAAGATAATGAGCTGTTAATTGAAAAATCTTTTATCACATGAGAAAGTTTCTGAGATAAGAAAAGGTAGCAAGATACCCAGAGTTATCGTATTTTTCGGACTATAAGACGCACTGGAGTATAAGACGCACCTTAGTTTTTGGGGAGGAAAATAAGAAAAAAGCTGATTGGTGGGTAGATCGGCCTCCCGGAATACCCCCAATCAGCTGTTCCCAGAGGTGAACTTTAGCAACAGGTTTGTTGGTTGTGAGCTCTGAGCCTTGCTTTTCCAGCCTCTGAAACCTCCGTTTCAGAGGCTTTTTTCAGCCCCTGAAACCTCTGTTTCAGAGGCTGGGTGGGGCTACATTCGGTGTATAAGACGCACCCAAATTTTCACCCTCTTTTAGGGGGGGGGAGGTGCGTCTTATACTCCGAAAAATATGGTAGTTTTCAAATGCCAAAATAAACATCAAATATATATTTCTGTACAAATATGAATATTGCCTTTCCACTTATTGTATTAGAAAAAACAATCTAAAAACAAAATAGAAATATACAAGTAACCCACTAAACAAATCAATCAATTCAGCAAAATGTTTTCCTGTAAACTAAAAATCTGTCTGAATAAGCCTGTTTTTGCCTTCTAATGAAAGAGTATCTATCAAATACAAAACTAGTCTGGTTTCCATTGGCAGGAAACTCCCAAACCTGGGAATAGTGACTGAGATGACGCTCCGCCTTAGATACTCCAACTATGATGAGATAAACATAGGGGCTTCTTCTAAAGACCTTCAGAAGGAGTTAGGTAGCACCTTTTCCCACTAGCAAATGTTACTAAAAGGCACACACTTTTGTGAGCTGTTAACTCATTTCTTCAGATAAATAGAGTGGCTAGCATGATGTAGGATTAAAAGTGAATGAGCCATGGTGGAGAGAGGGAATGAAAAACTGCTTGGTTATGCAAATACAGGTTACATGTGAGACATATTAGAAGTACCTTATTAATTAACAAGCATAATGTGTTAAAATCCCTGTTATGCTTGTTGAGAGCTTTTGAGCTTTTTGAAATTTTTTTTACCTCTGAGTTCAGCAATCATTTGCTCAATAGCACTGTTAAGGATCTTAAAACCCGTTCAAGTTCATGGTGGAGAATATAATCTAAACCACCTAACCCCCAAAATTAGGAAACTATAGAAATGAATTCTTGCCATGATCAAAATCTGGTCATTTTGATTCAAAGCCCAACAAAGACATACAGACAAACCACAATCTGAATCTTCAAGCATACTGAAGCCCATCCAAATGAAGATGAATTCTATTTCCCAATATACCTTTCTTCTTACAACAACAACAACAACAACAACAACAATACAAGCAATGGCATGACAAAGTAGTCATATCTGCAAGAAATACCATTTGCCTGCAAGCAAGAATTGGTGAGTCCATAAAATACTGTAGACAAAGTAATGAAAAATGAAGAAGTTAAAATGCACTGAGACTTTAGAATTCAAACAGACAGGCACCTGTCACATAATGCCCCAGACTTAACAACTGTTCATAAGAAAGGCAAAATAATCTGGATAGTAGTCGTGGCAGGACCTGGGGCTCAGCAGAATAGAAGAACTGGAGAAGGTAGCAAAGTACAAAGACCTGTAAACAGAAGTAGATGACTGTGGTAAAACAAGGTTGTACCAATAGTAATAGGTGCCTTGGGTGCAATCCCAAAACAACTAGATCATCACTTGAACACTATTGGAATTAATAAAATTATCATCAGTCAATTGCAAAAGTTAGCTTTGCTTGGAACAGCTTACATCTTAGGTTTATACCTAATTATACACATCAGTTGCTTGTTATGATTTGAGCTCTGACAACTCTTCTTGACCTACCTGAACTACAACTATCAAAAGGCTACCCATCTCCACACTAAACCCCAAACAATACACAAATGATGTCTGAAGTTGGAAATTTCTTTTATATAAATGGCAAATGCTTTTTCATCAAAAAAAAAAACCCCCACTTGCAATATTATATAGATCTATTAGATCAATCCATTCCAGTTACTAATGGACACAGAGGGAGTTGGGAGTTGTCCCTATTGGTCTGCCTCATGATCCAGCTGAGTCCTTGGCCATTTTTTTTTAATGAGAGGATGGCCAAGGCTTTGGATCAGATTGGACCTAAGTGACTTTTTTCTCATGGATCCTGTCACCCTCCATAATTTGAGAAAGAGCTTAGAAAAAAGCCAAAGAAGAAAGGTCTAGAGAACCGCTAGAGATCAACACAGGACAAACTTAATCAAACATGGGTGAGATCCACTATTAAGGCCTAGCTTGTGGCAAACAAAGTATCAATAATTCTCTGCGCTTACTGCATCTCCAGATAGCCATTCAGCAGCGTTGTTTAAAATGACACAAGCCCTACTGGATAAGAACTTACAGATTCACCTGGAAGGCCATGCAGAAGAATTTGCACAGCATCTGTTGGACAAAATCTATTAGATTCATTCTAAGCTGGACTCCAGCTTTGATTCAGATTCAGTAGAGGTGCCCAGGGGACAGACTTGTCCTGTTATCCAGGAATGGTTTCATCTTGTTGGACTTGTTGAAGTGGACACAGTCCTAATGACTGTCAGCTCAGTCACCTGTTCCTTAAATCCATGCCCCTCCCGCCTATTTAAGGTTGCCTGGGGGAAGGGAGGAATGTCATGTGGTTGGATCCTAGTGACGAGAGAGGGTTGTTCAATCACTTCTTAAGAGGCAGTAGTTCATCCCTCCTCAAGAGGCCATCACTGGATCTGACCATGCTGGACAATTTTTGTCTGGTGTCTAATCTCCCTTTTTTAGGGAAGGTTGTGAACAAAGTAGCTATGCAGCAGCTTCAGTCAGACCTTGATGAAGCAGATGAACTGGACCATTTTCAGTCAGGATCCAGGTTTGGGCATGGGACAGAGACAACATTGCTCACGTTTTTGGATGATCTGTGGTGGCAGCAGGACAGTGGTAGCACATCTGACCTAACATTTCTTGACCTCTTGGTGGCTTTCATTACCATTGATCATGGTAACTTTCTGGCTTGGCTCCATGGGTTGAGGGTGGGCAGTACAATATCATGCTGGTTCGCTTTCTTTCTGCAATACCAGTCAGTATTGACTGAGAATGAAAGTCTTGCCCTCAATTCCTACTACGGTATGTGGGGTTCTGCAGGGATAAGTGCTCTCTCCGCTCCTATTTAACTTCATGAAGCCACTGGGTGAGATCATTCATCACCATGGGGTGAACTGCTGATGAAACTCAGCTGTACCTTTCTGTCCCTAGGAAACTAAGCAATACTATTGATGCCCTGCCCCAGTTTTTGGAAGCTGTGCAGGTCTGGATGGGGAATAACAGTCTTTAGCTGAACTCTGGCAAGACCAAGCGGCTCTGGATATTGGAGTCTTCTGGATCTACAGTGGATATAAAAAGTTTACTGTATATGCCCTTGATAAAATGCCAAGTTTTTGAGATGTAAAAAAATACCAAACCAAGATAAATCACTTCACCATTTCCACCAATTTATATAACATATAAGCCATACAATTCAATTCAAAAAGAAACTGAAAACTTTTAGGGGTGAAAAATAACAATGTTGCCCAAGCCTGACATTGTGGGCTGAGAGAGAGTGGTTGGTCCAAAGTTGCCCAGCTAGGTTTCATGCCGAAGGCAGGACTAGAATTCACAGTCTCCTGGTTTTTAGCTTGATACTTAACCACTAGACCACACTGGATTTCAGAGCATAGACTGTTTTAAAATTAATTGCTTAATTACAAGTTACTAATTTCTCTCAGCAGTTTTCCAAACATTTTCTTAATTTGAATTCATATTAAACAAATAATAACAAAGAAAATATCACTTCTGGACTTGAATCACCAAGTTCAAGTTATGCAAATTTGCTAAACGATTTTGTAAATAAAATAATAAAATTCACTCCGAGTTGGAAGTTGGATGGGTGAGATCCAATGCAGTGATACAAATAACTTGGAAGGTTCTTGAGTCTATGGATTGTGAAGAAGTAGACAGAGTCTTCTAGGAGGTAAGCACCACAATTTGTGAACATGACCCAGCCATTTATCTAGTTAAAGTGGCATGGGAGGGAACTAGGAGTTCTTTATTGGGCTGCAGTGAATACTTCATTGCGAAAGGGAAATGTTCCAGTTTCCTCGAGAGAGGTGCTAGTCTGCTCCTGTTGGTTGATCCTCAAGGGGCCTGCCTTAGAGAAACTGTTCTGGGCTCCTTTGATTCCACAGATTTGGAGACAGAAGAAAACTTCACAGACTCCCATCCTACAGTTCAAGAGGCTGTCAGACACTGGTGAATAACTCAGCCCAGATGACCACCGATTCCAATAGCAAGGAGTCAGAGCCTGACCTCAGGAGAGTGTTAAGTCTTAATTCATGCCGCAAGCTAAAGAGAGCAAAGCAGTAAAGGTCAGTACAGTTCAAAAGGAAGGGGCATTAACTTCTCTAATTAAGCATAGCCAGGAATCCTGGCTATAAAGAATGTGTTCCAGATACTTCCTGCCCATTGCCTGCGATCAGACCCTAAGCTAGACTGGCTTTTGTGGAAGTCTCTGGTGTTTGACTGTCTTAAACTATTTTTGGTATTCCTGTCTCTGAACTTTACTGGCTAGAAGCTTGCAGCATTAGGCATAATTACAAGGCAAATTAAATTCTTTGCTCTCTGACTAAATAACCACCCTCTATCTCTGCTTCAAGGTTTTACCACACATCAGTAAAAGCTATCAGAGTTTAATTGCCATGCTTGCTGTCTGCATCAGTCTAAGAAGAAGGTTATAGAGAAAGTAAGGCGGCAACAGTGTCAGCTCTGGAACAAAGAAATTATGTGGGATTCAAGATGAATTGTAGCCCAGAAACTGCATTTTGTTTTGTTTTGTTTATATACTGACTTTATTATTTTTACAAATAGGCAGAAAACACATCCAAATGCACCTTCCTCCTCCTATTATCTCCACAGCAACAACCTTGTAAGTGGGTTGAGCTGAGAGAGAATGACTGGCTCAGTCATCCAGCCAGCTTTCATGCCTAAGGTGGGAGTTGAACTCACTGTCTCTTGGTTCCTAGGTCAGCATCGTAACCACTGGACCAAAATGGCTCTCTAAATCTAAGTGTTTTTAATACATTAAAATATTGCTTATTAATGTAGTTATACACCAAAGTAATAGCAAACATTTTTCAGTGCATCGGGAACTGCTTTATTAAATATGACTTTAGCATATGGGTGTGGGTCAGAAAGCAAGCCTTCTTTGTAGAGGCCCCCACATTATAAAATATACTGCCCGGAGATAAGCGTGGCTCCTTTTTATCCTGACATTTCCAAGGCAATGAAAGCTGTTTACCCTTTGTGAAAAATTATGGACAACCCTCCAGTTTTTTATTTTCATATTTTAATGTTATATTATGATTTTGTACACCATCCGGTGTGTTTTAGATTGGAGTCATATATACAGCAAATGTTTTTAAATAAACATACAACTGGATTCTGATTTTTCCCCCCCTCTGCAGCTACTTGCTATTTTTAGGCAAGTGCTGCTGGATGATTATGCATTCAAATACTGTGCTGTCAGTGTTGTTTGTACAAATCAGGGGAATATATCTGTTGTTACATGGTGAGAGATGACAAGATAAAGAGACAACCAGAATCAAACTACAATGCTCCAAGGGCTTAATTAAAAGCCCAGCAAAGTTAATAAAAATTTCACTTTATTTCACCAAGCTTTGGATCCGTTGCTAAAAGTATGAAAATAATTTAAGCCCCAATATTATATGGTTCATTTAAAAAGAGAGAAAGAGAAAGAAGTTCATTTCATATCTGACGATTGCAAGATTATTTTTACTATTAGACTGCTTTAGTATTATTTAGACCCTGGCCAACTCCCCGCAGGACAACTCACTGCGGGACAATTCAATGCGGGATAACTGTACTGTTATCCGCCATTGTTTCTACAACATTACTCTAATTTTTGTCATTCACATTGTGTTTTGTACCTCCTTTAGCATTCTTTTTTTAATGATTCTATTCCACCATTTCTTCGATATTTTTCTTATTGAAATATTCAAGAAATGGTATAGAATCATTAAAGAAAGGATGCTAAAGGAGGGACAAAATGATATATGGATGACAAAAATTAAAATAATGTCAAAGAAATAGTGGTGGATAACAGTACAGTTATCTCGCGTTGAATTGTCCTGCAGCAAGTTGGCCATGTTGAGTTGTCCTGCATTGAGTTGGCCAGGGCAAGCCAGCCGAGGTGAGTTGTCCTGGACCCTTATTTAGATTTTGTACCATGCAGAAGGACTTAATGGTCATTACAATTCTATTAATAAAATGCAAATGTCCACCCATTTGCCTGTTACTATCTGACAACATTTTAACATAATTTTTCACTATGTATCTATAGTTATAGTAAATAATTACCTGAGCATCATAAAATGCTACTCTTGAACTGTCCAACACTTAACAGGATTGCACTTCTTTATCCTTCTTTCACATTAATTCCTGATCTTCATCTTCTGACCAATTCTGCCTAAACTTATATTTGTACATACACTATTGCTAACCTAATATTCAGATCAGGGGTGGGTTACAACTTACCTCGCTGCCTGTTCACTCCCTCCCGCGCTGCGTGGGTGTGCCGAACCGGATCGGTGACGTCATCGTGACATCACCAGCGGGTCGCTACCGGTTCGGGCGAACCGGTCCAAACTGGGAGGAACCCACCCCTGATTCAGATAGTCCTCAACTTATAAACATTCATGCAGTAACCATTTGAAATAATGACAGTGCTGAAAAAATTGATTTACAATCCATGCCATTGCAATGCCTCTCAATCACGTGATCAAAATTCAGGGCCTTGGCAACCCACCCACACTTAAGATTATGTGGTTCATCAACTTCTCCCACTCCCCTATCTCCCTGTCCATCAATACTCTTTTGGTCACACTACATGATGCCCTGTGCGGTAGCAAGCAGGCCCAGAACCATGTAGCTCTGGGACTATTTGCCACACCATGGAAAGCCTTAGCCACCCAGCCTGCTTCAGGAAGTGCCAGCAAGTATTCATTTGCCTAGCTATCTTCTCTCCCCAGCACCATGTGGCTCCACAGACCACTCTAGCAAGCAAGCCAGCAAGCCTTTGTATGCTCCTCAGCCAGGCCCACATAGGTTAAAACAAATGAAAGAATTCATAAAATCATTATTCTTGTTGATCACTACCAACCCTGCCAAGGAGAATCATAGAGGAAAGAGATATTGGAAATATTCTAGTCTAATCCCCTGCCAAGTGTGGGAATGCTCATACTATTCTGGATAAATAGCTGCCAACCTCTTTGGAAAATCTCCTGAGGTAGCGCTCCTATGGTTTTAAGGAGGCAGGCCATTCAACTTTTTAGTAATTCTCACAATCAGGAAATTTCTTCTTATTTCAAACTTGGAAATAGAGCTATTAAGCAATAGTTCTCGTTTTACTCTTGGGTGCCATTGAGAAAAAATCCACACCCTCTGCTCTTCATGTGTTGAAAGACAACTCCCGTGTTTCCCCTTAGCCTTCTTTTCTTTAGGACAAACATACCAAGTTCCTTTAATTCCTCTTCATAGGATTTAGCCCCCAAATCCTTACCATCTTTGTTGTTCTCTGTAGATTATGATTTTCAAAAGCAAACTCTAGGTACTCTGGAAAACATTGTCGTTCCAGGAAGTTGCTGACAACTTCCTTCTTTTGAGGGTGGAGGATATCAATTATCTTTGAGTTCATAAAAATCATAAGAGTTAGAGGAACTTTAGAGTTCATCCATCCTAACCTCCAAACACAGAATTCCAGTACATAATCTCTGACAGATGACCATTAAGCCTTCATTTGAAAATCTCTAAGGAAATGACCATTGTAGTACCATTTATGATTATAGCCTTTTGGAAAGTCCCAGCAAGATATGAGTGGAACATCTTTAAAGTGGTTCTGTTCAAATCTGGGTAAAAGTCATCATAAGGTGATACTTGGAAATTTCTGCTCAAACACATAGCATTTACTCTGTGGTATATAATGAAATGTTTTATTTTATCCTCCCTGTTTAACATCTATTAGAAACTGATGAATGAGATCATCCTAAAGTTTAGACTAAAATGTGATCAGCATGCTGATGACACTTAGCTCTATCTCTGTTTTTCATCAAATTCAGGTGAGATGGTAAAACTGCTGAATCAGAGTCTGGCTGTAGTAATGAACTGGATGAGTGCCAGCAAAATGAATTTCAATCCAGACAAGACAGACATGCACTGTTTATTTGCACCAAGGACAGAAATTGAATCTGCTCTGGATAGGACTGCAATGGATCAGATTCATGGCTTGGGTGTGATTCTGAATCCAACTTTAACATTGTGGGCATAAGTGGTATGAAGCACCTATACCAGTTTTTACTGGTGTTCCAGTTTAGATACAGATAGCTCTGCAAAGATAGTAAGATGTCCCAAAAATATCTCATTTAAAGTACCATAATGTGTTAAATAGGGAATTGAACTTGTAGATGTTCCACAAAAATCACTTAGCACAAAATGCAATGGTAAGAGTACTAACTGGAACTGGGTATGAATCCATTATACCAGTTCTTTATCATTTTCACTACATTCCTGTGTTTTCTGGTCCCAAATCAAAGTGTTGGTCTTAACTTATAAAAACCCTTCATGGCTTGAGACCACAGAATCTTAAGGAATGCACTTTCATCTACGTTTGTTTTTATAATCTAAGATATATAAAAATGGCTACTTCAGGTGTCCTTCCAAACTGAGTTGCAGTGGGTGCCTAATCCAGGAACAGACCCTTTTCAGTGGCTACTCCCCACATCAATTAAATCTAGGAAAATTCCTCTCTCCAGTGAAGTATACGTAGTGCCATCTTTCTTATTTTTCAGCACCAGCAAAGGAACAAATTCTGCAAGCTACGTGCTGGATTTGCAGTCAAAATTTTTACATCTACATTTAACAAAGTTATCAAACAATTTGACCAATTTTAGTTTCAATGTGGCTATTACATCAGTACCACAACAATAATAATTTAAGGTATTTAAGAATACCTTATTCCACAAGACTTGAAATTTTGGGCTTAGACAACTTAGAACTACGTTGCCTTAGAACCGATCTAAATGTAGTTTATAAAATTATCTGCCACAATGTCCTACCTGTCGATGACTACTTCAGCTTCAACCACAACAATACACGAGCACACAATAGATACAAACTTAATGTAAACCGCTCCAAACTCGACTGCAGAAAATATGACTTCAGCAACAGAGTGATCAATGCCTGGAATTCACTACCTGACTCTGTGGTTTCTTCCCCAAACCCAAAAAACTTTAACCTTAGACTGTCTACTGTCGACCTCACCCCATTCCTAAGAGGTCTGTAAGGGGCGTGCATAAGCGCACCAGCGTGCCTACCGTCCCTGTCCTACTGTCCTATTGTCCTCATCTATCTGTATTCACTTTGATTATGTTTATGTTTATACCTACACCTGCTATCTTGTACATGTTTGACAAACAAATAAATAAAAATAAATAAAATAATTTAAGGAATAATTTTATAAAGGTTAGGGTTAGGGTTCTACTTAAAGATCAACTACTGGCAGAAAGGCATCCAGGCCTTCTCTAATATGAAGCCATCAAAACTTACAAAGGAGAACATAGGTATTTTGAAATATTCCATAATGCCCAATTGGCTGGCTATTGTGACAGAACTGCAGTACTTTTTCCTAGAAGGAAGAATGGTTCTATAGCACAGTACTCCTTGTTTCCAGGGAAAGCAAGAAGAAGGCAGAGTCTCCCTGAAAATCTTTTGGAATGTATTAAACTAGGTAAAAGAATCTTAAAAGTCCAATGGATATAAAAAGTCTACACACCCCTGTTAAAATGCCAGATTTTTGAGATGTAAAAAAAAACAGACCAAGATAAATCACTTCAGAATTTTTTTCCCACCTTTAATAGAACATCTCAGCTGTACAATTCATTGAAAAACAAATTGGAATCTTTTAGGGGAGGAAATAACAATAAAAAAAATTACAATAACATGGTTGCATAAAGATGCACCACCTTTACACTAATACTTCGTTGAAGCACCTTTTGATTTTATGAAGAGCCTATCAGCATGGCACATCTTACCTTAGGAATCTTTGTCCACTCTTCCTTGCAAAAGCACTCCAAATCTGTCAGATTGTGAGGGCAACTCCTGTGCACAGCCACTGTTCAGGTCACTCCACAGATTTTCAACTGGACTTAGGTCCGGTCTCTGGTTGGGCCATTCTAAAACTTTGATCATCTCCTGGTGAAGTCATTTTTTTTGTTGATTTGGAGGCATGCTTTGGGTTGTTGTCATGTTGAAAGGTGAAATTCCTCTTCATCCTTAGCATTTTAGCAGAGGCCTGATGATTTTGTCCCAAAATTGACTGATATTTGGAACTGTTCATAATTCTCTCCACCTTGACTAAAGCCCCAAAGCAGCCCCAAAGCAACCCCATAATGCTGCCTCCACCATGCTTCACTGTGGATATGGTATACTTTTGGCGAAGCAGTGTTGTTTTTGCACAAAACATACTTTTGGGAATTATGGCCAAAAAGTTCAACCTTAGTCTCATCAGACCATAACACAATTTTCCACATGCTTTTGTCAGACCTGATGTAGGTTTTTGCAATCCTTCTTACTACCCTACCCCACAGCCCAGACATATGGAAAATATGGGAGATTACTGTCACATATAGTACACAACCAGTACTTGCCAGAAATTCCTGCAGTTCCTTTAAGGTTGCTGTAGGCCTCTTGGCAGCCTCTTGGATCAGTTTTTTGTTTTTGTTTTTTCATCAAGTTTGGATGAAATTCTTGATAATGTCACTGTTGTGCCATATTTTCTCCACTTGTTGATGACTGTCTTCACTGTGTTCCATGGTATATCTGATGCCTTAGAAATGTTTTCTACCCTTCTGACTCATACCTTTCAACAATGAGAGCCCTTTGATGCTTTGTAAGCTCTTTGCAGACCATGGCTTTTGCTGTAAGAGTAACTGAATAAATGTCAGAAAAATCCTACTAGAACAGCTGAACTTTATATGGGCTTGATCACTTTAATTGATAGCAGGTGTGTACTGATTACTATTTACCATCAGTTGGAATGTGATTGCTTTATTCTGAACACAGCCATATCCCCATTTATAAGAGGGTATACTATCATGTTATTGTATGTTTTTTATTGTTGTTTTTCCCCTAAACCATTTCAGGGTTGTTGTTGTTTTCAATTGACTTGTACAGTTTATATGTTATATTAAAGGTGGAAAAAAAATCTGAAGTTATTTATCTTGGTCTGCTTTTTTTACATATCAAAAACCAGGCATTTTAATGTGTAGACTTTTTATATCCAGTGTAACTTGGCCTTTTATTCAACATATTACATTAGCATGAAAGTAACACTAAATTATGATTCACTCTGATGCGAATGAGTTTTAGGTGTGAGACTTTCCCATTCCCTTCTCTGGTGTGGTTGCAAGAAGGTTTCATTTCCATTTTCAATTAACCAGGACAGACTTGATTAGATAAACTTCTCCCTACTTGGTTCCAATCATCTATAAAGCTGGGAGGATTGTTTTTAAGACAAAGTTGTGAGAAATGGAGCCCATTTTCTGCAGTTTACCTCTATGTTGACACTTCTTCCCACAAAACAGTACTTTTAATCTGGGTAGATAAAAGGGTGAAGAGTTTTCTTGGTTTGTACAACTTCAGACATAACTACAGGCTCCCTTGACAGAATGTTGGCTATATGTAAATTCTCTTTGCATCTTTTTCAAAAAACCAAATTAGATGTCAGAATAAAGAGTTCTAATTTAAACTCTTTCCTGAAAATGGTTGCTTCCTGTTTATGTTTTTCCTCAAATATCTATGATACATGTTTTATGTTCTTTAAGCACAGTGATGGAATTGCATAAAATACTGATTCAAAGACATCACCCCACTAAAAGCTCTTAAAATATTTGAAAATATTCAGATAGAAAGCATTTCAAATAAAGTATAATAAAGCTATATGTTATTTTCTACAGAAAACAAGTGATTTCTAACATAGTTTTTTAACATCTAAAACATTCCTAAAGCCTATTAACTATCTATCAAAAATGGTGAGTTATATAGAGCCAGTTTGCTTTAGTGGTTAAGTCACCAGGCTAAAAAGTGAGTTCAAGTCATGTCTAGCCATGAAAGCCAGCTTTGGGCCAGTCAGTCTCTCAGCCCAACCCACCTCATAGTGTTGCTGTTGTAAGGAAAATACAAGGAGGAAGATATGTTGGATATGTTCTCTGCCTTGAGTTATTTCTAAAAATAACAAAGGCAGGACACAAATAAATAAACAAAAATATTTAAATAAAAAGATGAACTGAACCATGCTTTGTCCAATTAATGCAATGTTCCGTCTTTATATGACATGCTGAATCACAAACTTACCACATGAAATAGATTTGCACAGTACTAGGCAGAAATGAGATTTGTTACTGTGTGGTTCAGTGTGTCATATTTAGCTACTTTCCATTTTTCTTAATGAGTATTATGCATAATTGCCTACAGGTATGTCCCCTTAAAAATAAAGAATGACAATCATTACATCAAATATTGCTAAAGACTGGCTCTCTTCAAACCATTAAGGAGGGATAGGCAAATTAACATATCAATTGGAGTTACCATGGACACAATTCCTGACTTGTCTACTTGCACTAACAAAACTAAAGTCCTCATTAGTACCCTAACATACTTCAAGCACTAGTGTTTCACTCAGAGGTTTTGTTGGGCTTATGGGTGGTCTCTTTAATAGTAATAGTCACCTTTCACATTACAGAAGTGGGAAGCTCTGTTAAGTGGGGGTGGTTGGATAGGAGACCGAATCCAGGGTAACTTCAGAAATTTTAAAAGGGGTTTAGAGGACTGCGGGCATCAGCAAAAAATGTTTGTACTTAGAAACCTTGCCTTTACATGCTCCACAGAAGCCAAACCAGACAGGAATCTTCTTAGTGTGCCAGGAATGGGAAAGACGTGCCTTGCAGCATACTCACTCTATGTTAGCAAGACAGGCATGTATACACACACACACACAAAGAATAGATGGAGCAGGATTCAGCAATTATAAAGCCCAATTTTTCCAACAGGGATGTGCTGGGTCTATTAGAACTCAGGTGCTACTGCGCTGAGCACAGACTCAATTGAGCATTGTCTCCAGTATAATTATATTAAGGCAGTGTGCCAAAAATACAAAAATCTTTTAAAGAACCCTTAGAAAACCTTTGGCTTTTTCAAACAAAGAAAAAAAAATCATAGAATGTCATGCTAATTTTTAATAGAAACCAACCACAACATTGGATCAACTATGCCTCCTGAAAAATAGGTATTGAAAAAATATGTGCAAATAAGATAACCTAGTTTGGGTAATGAAACGTCTACAAGAAAACAAGCAAGCTCAGAGAGCACCAAGGATCCCTCATTTCAACCCTGACCTACAATTATTCTCCTTTATTGAAATAAGAGAACCTTCTGTTCCAGGAAAGGGCAGTAAATGCTTTCAAATAGACTCATTCTGTGAGTAGGTACCATGTCTGGCTCTCAATGCAGGATATTTCATCTGATTAAAGGTGTGTGATTTGAATGGTTTTTCTTTATAAAACAAGTCCCTTCGTATTACTGTACTTATTTCCTGACATGCATAACCATTTGGTAGCTGTAGCTAGGGGGACCTTTGCACAGGTTCGCCTGGTGCACCAATTGCAACCCTACTTGGATCAAGAGGCTCTCCTCACAGTCACCCATGCCCTTGTCACCTCACGGTTAGATTATTGCAACGCGCTCTACATGGGGCTACCCTTGAAGAGTGTTCGGAGACTACAATTGGTCCAGAATGCGGCTGCGCGAGCTGTCGTGGGTGCACCTAGGTACACCCATATTACACCTATACTCCGCGAGCTGCATTGGCTTCCTATTGGTCTCCGGGCACAATTCAAGGTGTTGGTTATTACCTTTAAAGCCCTATATGGCTCAGGGCCAGGTTATCTTCGAGACTGCCTTCTACCACATAGTTCCCAGCGACCAGTAAGATCCCACAGGGTTGGGCTCCTCCGGGTCCCGTCAGCTAAACAGTGCCGGCTGGTGGGCCCGTGGGGGAGGGCCTTCTCTGTGGCTGCCCCGGCTCTCTGGAACCAGCTACCCCCTGAGATCCAGACCACCCCCACCCTGCTGGCCTTCAGGAAAGCAGTGAAGAACTGGCTCTTCCGGCAGGCTTGGGGCCATTGATCACGCCTCTGTAAT
>QLTV01001682.1:3338016-3353604 GCA_003457575.1 Thermophis baileyi
TAATAATAATAATAATAATAATAATAATAATAATAATAATAACAACAACAACAACAACAACAACAACCAGGAATACACCTCGTTTTTTACACTGCAACCATTGTAAATTCTTGCCTGATGCCTCCAAGAGGGAGGTTTATTAGCGGACTGGGCGCATATTTTTTGTAGCGCTCAGTCCCTGCGACGCTCATCGCATTCGATTGCTTTTGATGTTTTAGTTCCCGATGCTCCTTGTCCCTAGAGGAGGCCTGCCTAGAGGTGCCTGGCTGTTCTTCAGGCAAGGGAAGAGGTGCCGATTTGTTATGCCTCTTGCCCGACCTGGGCCTGCTGGATACCGCCGCAGAGCCCTTATCCGTCATCTTGTTTCCTTGTCCCTTTGCGGTATGTAAAATGGCGCCTAAGCGGTTAGACCGCTATAATAGAGCCGCAACTTCACCTTCGGGCAACAAGGAGATTTACTACACTGCCAGTCTGGCCGAGGGGCCCAAGTTAGAAATCCCCAGCTGTAGCGCGGCACACTCGAGCTTAGGCCTGCATGGGCGAAGGAAAATCAGCTGTGAGGTGGTTCGGAGTGCAATTGCATGTGCACGGGCGGGAAAAGGCCGAAGCTCTGAGTCCCAGAGGCGGGAAGCTGGCACCTCGCCCAATGTCGCTCAAGCGCGAAGCTCCTGCGACTTGCTTTCCCCAGCAATGGCAGCCTCAGAAATCAGCGGTAATTATCAGTGGAGACCGAGCTCCTGTGGCCAGTGTCGCTCGAGCGCTAGGTTCCTGCGACAGGCAGCTAGGTTGCAGACGGGCGGCAAGTTGTTTATTTGCAAGGCGCGCCCTCAAATATAGTCCTGCTAGCCGCCTTCTTAAAGCCGCTTCCCTTGTCTCCCACCGGGTCGTCCAGATGAGAGGTGGTTGGGAGAGTGGAGCGCGGGAGCTCCTCAGGCCACTACCGCATTGCCTCAATTGCGAGGAGCACAAGCCCCTTATGCAAACTCAGCGCCTTAAGGATGGCAGCGGAGCACGAAGCTCCAGTGGCAGACCAAGAGGTCAGGCCCCGACACGGTCAGAATGCCACAGATGACAGGCGGAGGCAATGGCTGATGCGGCTTGAGCCGAGGCTCGGTGCCATGATCAACCCAGCGACTCTCGTTGGGGGATGAGTCAGCTGGGGGAAAACTCACGGAAGGAATGAAGCTCGTAACGAAATCCACAGTTAGCAAACAGGAACGGGAGAAAGAATGGCCACGTCTGTCCAGTCTGAGGACTGAGTCGAAGCTGGGAGTCCCGGCAACAGAGGCGGAGCTTTCAACTTTAACAGACTCAGTCCTACATGCTGAATGGATGAGGTCAACCATTCCTGGATGCTAGCTCCACCCACTATGGAGAATAAATAGTTCTAAGTCAAGGACTATCTGTAGTGATCTTAATACTAATTAATATTAATTGTGTTCAAGGAAAGCATTACTTGGTAGGTGTCAGCATATCAGGTATACCAGACCATTGAGACTGGCTATAATAACAGAACATTTATTTGTTTGTTTGTTTATTATTTTTGCAAATAACTCAAGGCAGCAAATGTATCCATATAACCTTCCTCCTCTTATTTTCTCCACCACAGAATCCTGCAAATATCACTCTACTATACCTCTCCCCCAATTCTTTTTCTCCAGTAAATTCGGGAGAATCTACCTGAGATGGTTCTAACATCTTTAATGAAAATATTGGGGAAAAGATATACAACTACTTACTTTTCATGCCACTCAATATCGGAGGAGAAGGAGAAAGCAAAACATAAGCAAGCATAATACCATATGCCCATGCACTGTTTCTAATCATCAAACTGTCCACACATATCTTACTGACTCTGAAAGGTTTGCTGTATCCTAAAAAAAATCACTCTCGTGTAAACAATAATTGCTTCTTCTATATGGTCTTCTTTTTGTTCACTTATATACACAGCATGAAGCCCCTAGGCTCACTGCCAAGTTTGTACAGTTTTATCTCAGACCTTCCTAATATGCCTATACTATTTAGTGTTCAAGTCTGGAACACAGCCTCATGTTGTCAGGATGGTATGCCCTCATATTTGGTAGCTTTAGGAACCCATTGTTGCTGCCAGGTCTGCCTGCTCACATTTTGGGAAAGAAATGGAATCTAATTCCCAATGTTTTATTAAGCTTCCAGCAACTTCAACGGTCTTGGGAAGCTTAAGAAAAGAGCAAAAACTTCTTTGGAAACACTTAACACTGCTTCTAAAGTACAACATAACACTGGATGCAGTCAACAGGTTAAAAGACATGCTTACCAAAGTGGACACTATTCACATTTGTGGACCTCAGTGGCAAGGATATTTGATCTCATTCCTCCTTTTAGTTGACAGTACTGTGAATGGATAAGTACCTTTGCACAATTCCTCACCTCTGGCCATGTTTCATAGGGTCACTGGGAATTATAATTCAGCAACTTCTGAAGTACCACATGCTGTGTCTCCCTATTCTAAGTCTAATGAGTCACGATGAAGACATGGGGTTTACCAACAGTAACCAACATGGGCCTCACTACTGATATTTTTCATATCTTCTAGTTTGATAAATACTATTTTAAGTTTCAGCAGAGACAAGCCCTTTTTCAAAATTCAAACAAAAATATTATAATCTTTTACATTGCTAGAAATTAGCTAGAAATCTTGGGAGCTCTAATCTTAAAATATCTGGAAAGCACTAGACAGAAGGTGGCTGGTGTAGACTATCGCTCAAAAACTTCTTTTAGTTTTTTCTTACCGTCTTTCTAATAGGTCAAAGAAACAACAGGAAACTAGGTCAGTTACTTAATACCTTGATCTTTCAAATCAAAGGTTGCACGATTTTGCTGTGTTGAATTATGGACCACTATATATGAAAACAAAAGGGAAAAGAAACAAAGGGAAAAGAAAGTTTTAAAAAGCAGGAATCCTTTGATCAGAACAGCATAGTACAGCCAGCTGTAACTCAAGCTGGCCATTCTTACATGGCAGGATTTAAGAACTACCCCTGCCAGGCAAAGCCCTATTAAAAAACAATGGCTGTTTGAAAAGGATAAGCAAACTGATATGGATATAATAGGCCACATATAGTGCACTCTTTCTACTCTGAAATAAAGCATTTTAGAGTTATGAGTTGGGAAATTCAGTATGCTGGAAGACTGCGGGCCTATCACATAAAGGGCTAAGTAGCCATGGAGAAATGCTTGGAGATATCTTAAGGAAAGGAAAAAGTAGTTCACAGCAAAGTTAAGAATTAGCGTTTGAGTGTTGCACGGTGTTCCATATATATCTTATCACAGCAGTGCTGTATAACTAACATAGACATCCAGCCTCCACATTACTCTCACAACTGAAACTTCACTGTAGGAAAACTGTGGAAGATAATCTTATGATCAGAGCCCAAATTACATTACATTACATTCCCAAGAGTATCAACTTGCTTTTTAATGTGACTGTGGCCAAAGCTTCACTGCACCAAAGACAAATTCCTTGTGTGTCCAATCACACTTGGCCAATAAAGAATTCTATTCTATTCTATTCTACTGAGAACACCCCCCCTCCACATACACTATTATTCACTCCAAAGGTAAACTGAGCCTCTGAAGCTTCATGCTACAATTTCCTCTCTTCCTCTACCCCCGCCCACTCCCTAATAGAGAATGAAGCTAGCATCAACTCACGGACTTGGATTGTGAGAGCAATTCCTTGTCTGAGTTTCTCTCAAAGATTTGGAGAAAAAACTACTAACAGGGACATAGTAAAATGTCTTGATTTTCTTTCCAATAAGTAATCCAAAGAAAAATGTAGTATTGTATCATTTTATAGGTGAAACCTTAACCATACGATCAGCTGCAATCTGTTATGATCCACTACCACTATGTTGTAATGCAATACAAATGGATAGATTTCCCCAAGGGTAGATTCTGCTACAACATTTTTCTTCTACAGAGAAAGACGCAATAACTATGTTACGCTGCAATGCAAAATCCTTGTGGGAAAAATAGGTATATGGAAGAGTAAATAGGAATACTGGTAATTATGAATTCTTTAGGCAAAGCCCACGTGCATTCTGCATTCCATTGTGACGGTTATCACATTTATTTATTTCTCCCCAAGGAAAAATATAAGGATGTAATGAGTTTTCAGTATACTACCACTTACAGTACTTTTGCACAGAAAATTGACCAGAATTAGAAAATAGCAATTGTTTTTAAAACAAAATTTATAAATTTTCACTCACTGCTGCATTGTGACCTCATGTTCTTCTTCATTTATCATGGCATGCATTTGCTACACTTCGGAAAATGTTTAGAACTTAAAGATATTTTAAAAAAAAATTCACTATAATTTGACGAATTCTGTGATAATATTAGAGAATGGAGTCTTCCAAAAACAACTGAAAAGTAACATAAGATGTCTTAAAATTTTATCCAGCATATATGCACACTGTTAAGCATCTAGACAATATGCCAGTTGCTGAGTGCCCAAAATGCAGTCATGTGACCATGAGGAAGCTGTCAGAGCTTCAAATGACCACTAAATGGCCAGTTGTAAATCAAGGACTACCGGTACTGCAACAGAAAAGTCTTTGTACACAATAACTCTTGACAACCATAGGGAAAGCTTGTACGTTTTTTGCATGTCTTAACAAGTTTATGTGTATTCTTCAAAAAGCTTAGGACTGTAAAGCTATTGTGTACATTATATATGCACTTTTAAAATATTCTATTAATTTGGGAAGCATAAACAGATCTACTCTAGGGCAATGGTATCAAACTGAAATAGAATCGGGGAGCCACTAAACCATAACTAAGGATCCCTATGGGCCACATATTGACTTAGAAAACCACATATTATTTATGATATGAACTGGATATAAGTAATGCATTAAAAGAAACATTACAAATCTGATTATTTCATATATATATATGTACACACACACACACACACACACACATACACACACACACACACACTTTATGTATGTATGTATGTATGTATGTATGCATGCATGCATGTATGTATGTATGTATGTATGAACTGGATATAAGTAATGCATTAAAAGAAACATTACAAATCTGATTATTTCTTTTCAATATTTATATATATAGAAATATTTACCCAGATAGGCCTTGAGTTATGATAATAATCCGAACTGGAATTTCCATCACTAAGCAATGTGGACATAAAGTGCAATATCACATGACTACATTGGTTAGCAATGGCAATCACTTGTTCAGCAACATCAAATTAATTAATTTTAAAATATAATAAGATCTATGTTTTGTGGCACCTTTATCTTATTTTCTTAAATATTACCCAATTGTATTTTAATCAAGTTTAATCATATTACACTCAGGAGTATTGTGGGCCGCATGCAGTCCACAGGCCACATGTCTGATATTTCTACTCCAAGGTCTAGGCTGCAGAGCACTGTTCCAGTTAAAAATATGTCTACAACCTTTGAAGCTGTCAATTTTTGTTCTGTCAGGACTTTGCTCTGACAAGTGTTTGAAATTACTGTATTTAGTCTCTTTCATCTTGGAATTATTTTTATCTGTCCTTGTTTCAATTTTGGCTCATCATGGCCAGGCTAGCAGAAACCTTCCAATTCTTTAGAACATTTATAGATTTGTTTTATGTGTTATTATTGTCTGGAAATAAATTGGGAAATAATCCTTTCACAGATTTTAAAAAAATATTTGTTTATTTTAATTTATATTTAAATAAAGAATATTATATTTAAATTTAATTTATATAGCCTCCCATCTCAAATTCATGACTTTTAGCTGCTAACAACAGTTAATTGTATCATGAAATAGAAAAAAATACATAGGAGCCAAGATAAAACAACAACAATAACAAAAAATCAGTAAAACTATAATCAATTGTGGCAAGATGTCCAAGATGCCAAAGCTCAGTGAGACAACTATTGTGTCTTTAAGGCTTTATGAAAAATAGCAGAATTGGGGCCAATCTAATCTCCAGAGGGATTATATTATGCTATAATGTATTGCCATAATGTTATGCCTTAATGGCTGAAAACAGGGAACTAGGAAGTCCCCATTTCAAATATTAGCAAATTTGAAAAGCTTGAGGGTAACCACAATTTCCAATGTCATCATACTCTTCTGCCAGTGGAAATAAAATTGTTCATGTTTATGATGCTGTTGTTCTGAAATCAGATATGATTTAAATGCTTTGAACATTGAATCCCATTTTTATAAATGTTATTTTATTCTAAAAAGAGAAACAAAGAAAAGCAAAAAATTAAAACCACTTAGAACCTATAGAAGAGTTGTCTTTTCTAATACATTCAGTTTCTATGCCCATTTATTTTAATGAATTATGTAAAATACCAGTAAAGTGCATACAATTTTCAGAAGACCTATTTTACAACATGTTTATGCATGACAATTCCTTGCTAGAGAAGATATCAGAAAACATTTGGAGATCTGCCTTCCAAAAAAATTAATCCAATGTTTCTGGTGAGAACAATAAATTCACTAGTGACAACTCTATGTTATGACAATCAACAATTAGAATTCAGCAAATATGCACAAAATAAATTCTAAATACAATACTATAACGAGGTACAACTAGATCATCAATGCAGTAAAATCATAGAGAGTTCCAAAAACAATACAGTACTGATTTGTTTTTGCCAGCTTCAAAAAAATAGAATCATAGTTGGGGGGGGGATATATTGCAAGAACAAAAAACCATTCATTTATTCGTGTTAAATACAAGTTGGCCTACATGGATAAAAGTATTCCACACCATATGCACCTAGGGTAATTTCTGGACACAGAGATACCAAGATCAAATGTTAAATTCTTTCCATAGGAATCTATCTCACTTATTTTTAAAAGACGTGTTCAGGGTTAATATATTAAAAAACAGACAACTCTATCAAAGCTAACAGAATTTTCAATTCTCTAAAAGCTGCTAAAAATCCAAGCAGCTTCCCCACAAGTCTAGAATTTGTGCAGATAAATTGATACTGTAAATATCATGTCTGTCTTACTGTTATTATATCCACAATTATTTTTTATTCATCAATGATTATCATCTAGCTCTTAGAATAGATTACATTTTGAGAAAGAGTTTTACACTTCTTCCACTCAAGTTGCTAACAATAAAAGTCATGCAAAATTGCCTAAAATGTATTTCCTATTTCATATTTTTTTCCAACAAAAAGAGCTGATCTGAATTTATCTTCATAAAGTTCTTATCAGAAACTCTTATTTAAAGCATTTAACACTGCTTTTCAGCTGAAAAGTCTCCAAGAACTGATTACATAATTCAATAGTTAACATTCTAAAACAGTTTCCACTCATAGCCATATGATGTAAAAGAACTAAAAAAAAAAACTGAACTGGAGAAGGATGACAAAAGCAAACTGAGAAACCAATTTGTAGTTGGAAAGAATAAATAGCTAAAATGAAAACAGGTCAAGGTGAGTAACAGCTGAGTCTGCTGGTTTTCAGTCCTTTGCTGCAGCCTGATGGAATCTTCCTTAGAAAAATCTGGGGAAGCAGCAAGTTAATTCCTTATAAGAAAATTAAAGTTTTAGGTCAATAAATCTCATTTACTTTGTAAATTGTAAGGAAAATTACATGTATTGAGTAAGGAAAATTATAAACAGATTAAATATTCAAGCAATACACTTACTGAATATTTAATTATTCTTCCTTATATGCCTTTTTTCCTATTCATTCTCAGGGCATAGAAAACCAGCTTTGGCTCACTGAGCAAAAATAAGTGGCTCCCGAGAGCATGCTGTTGAGAAAATGTCAACATGCAGACCTTTATTCTATACTGAAGTGGAATCTTTGTCACACTTCATCAGCAGAAAGGAAAGCCCAAGTGGTGAAAGGAATAGAATATAATTACAGTTCACTGTTACTGGCTACCAATTACTAAGAAAGCAACTAAACATTCAGTAGATATTTTTTACCATTGACTTGCAAGCATTGACTTGCAGATGCTGAAGACATTGATATTCTATCAGAATAACATATTTAAACTGTGAAATCAGTGGCTTTAATTCTCATGTGATGTAATATCCAAGCTAATTCCAATATATTTCTGAAGCTGGATTTCAAATTGCTCAGCAAAACAATAGAAAGAAAATGCTTCAGAAAAACAAAACAAAATGCTAACCAGTTGGCAGATCAAGTAGTCTGCCTCTGGCTTCTCTAATTCAATCCCCACTCAAAGTGTGCAAGTTTTTAATAAACTGAAAGACCTTCTACATTGGAAGTTGCCAGTTGAAAATATCACCTCACAGCCAGGTTGAGGATTGCAGCAGCCATATATTTATCGCTAAGTTTGTTGTAGTCAGCTAGTATTGGAGTCAATGCTGTCATCTTTAATTTCAGTAAAGGCAATGTTGAAATCATTGTAGTAGTTCTATTAAGGACAGTCACTCAGAATGTGGTCCTTAATGGAACTACATCAGGGATGGGTTCTAACTTACCTCGCCACCGGTTCGCTTCCTCCTGCGCCACGTGGCTCCATGCACATTGTGCGCCGCGTGGCCGCGCCGTGTGGCCACGCGCGCATGCGCAGTGACAAAAATTTGCAACCCCCCCAAAAAAAGCCAAAAACAAGATGGCAGTGCATGTGCAGTGCTGGGGACTCGGCTTCTGCGCATGCGCAGAAGAAAAAAAATAGCAAAAAATTCCAAAAAAAATAATTCCAAAAAAAAGAATCCAAAAAAAGATGGCGATGCCCCAAAAAAAAATCCAAAAAAAAGATGGCGGTGTCCACGGACAGGCACCGACAGAACCGGCTCCGTGACATCATCAGTGGTTTGCTACCGGTTCTATAGAACCGGTGCGAACCGGGAGGAACCCACCTCTGAACTACATCTATGTGAAGGGATGTATGCAATGGAGTTCCTCAAGGTTCTGTCTTGACCAAATGCTCTTCAGCATCTCTATAAATGTTCTAGAGATGAAAGGATTGAAGGGGCAATCATCAAATTTGTGGATGACACAAACTGGGAGGGAATTGCTAACACTTCAGAAGACAGACTTAAGATAGGTAGGTATCTGGCTCAAAAGAAGTGCCTATGAAGGGATCTAGTGACCTGGTGGACTACTGCTTACCTATGAGTCAACAGTGTGCTGCGGCTGCCAAAAAAGACGATGTAGTCTTGGGCTGCATCAACAGAGGGATAGCATCGAGATCAAGAGAAGTGATAATACCATTCTATACTGCACTGGTGAGGCTGTATTTGGAATATTGAGTCCATTTTGTTCATCACAATACAAAAAATATGCTGAGGCCCTAGAAAGAGTGCAGAGAAGAGCAACAAAAGATCTGGAGGCTAAATTCTATGAAAAATTGGAGGCTAAATCCTATGAAGCTAAAGGAGTTAGATATGTTTAGCCAACAAAGAGAAGACTGGGGTGAGACTTGATAAGAGTTTTTCAGTACTTGGAGGGCTGCCACCAAAAAAGGCATTGATTTATTTTCCATAGCACCTGTGGTATATTAGAAGTAATGAGTGGAAGCTCGACAGAGATCTAACCTAGTAATAAGGAGAGATTTCCTGACAGTGAGAGCTATTAAGCAGTGGAATACCCAGCCTCCCACAATTGTGGGTGCTCCATCACTGGAGGTTTTCAAGAAAAGATTGGGCAACCATTTGTCCAAGATGGTATGAGGATTTCTGCCTTGGGTGCGGGGATTAAAATATTTCCAAGGCTCCTTCTAACCTTATAATTCTATTATTCTAAGTCAGTAGAGAAAAAAATGAATTTCAAATATAAAATATTAAAAGAAAGAGATAGAAATGCATGGCCTGAATGTGGAAGTCATAACACAAATATTAAGTTGAAACTATACATTCATTAGGTCATTTAGCCTCATGAAAATTTGAACCAAATTTTCCAAAGCTTATTGAATGGATTTAATAATGACAAAAAACAAGCTCCAGTGGTTTATTTTTTCACTCACAGATGAAAAGATAATGCTGCTGGCACAATTACTGTTTAGTCTTCCTCCTCCGCCCCCCCCCAAACTTCAAGTCAACTTTTTGCATAGGAAATTAAATAATCTTAAAATAAATACATGTCTAAAAAAATCACATTTCTTCTTAAGAAGGAGATGCTTTAGATTGGGCAATCTATTCTACTAATCTCATTGTGGAAGTTACATTACATAGAAATTGTTGAGGAATTGTTGATGTGTAAAGAACTGTTTTTGTTTACAAGACGCAGAAACAAGATTCTTTTAATATTCAGTTTTTGAACCTATTCCTCATAGCAATATTAATAAAGAGTTTTTAGCACTGGGTTTTGCCAATTAAGTAGCAAAAGCCTATTGGCACATCTAGTAATTGCTACCCAACAGTATAGCCATCCAAAAGAAGAATGCTCAAATCCAGAAAAAAGACCAGTCTTCTGCCAAGTTGCCATAATGTTACAGTAAATAGGACATGTGTGAACGCATGCCAGAATCTCTATCTTACATTAACATATTCCACTTTGTCCATCTTGGTCTTTCTTCTTGGAAGACTGAAAACTACCTTGAAAAGGGATTCTTGACAACCTTAATTTTAATGTAATGGAAGATCCCCTTGCAGAGAAACTTTCGAAAGAAGAAAAGGTCATTTAAAAAAAAAAATCATGCCTCAGATATTTTCTTCTCCTTGTCTTATTTATAACTTCCTCATAAAAACCTATTGAAATAATGACGTATCCTGCTACAATTTCCAAAAGAAAAAATAATTAGAGTACCACCTCAGCATGTCTCCTCTCTGGCATAAACCTTTCAGAGACTCTTGGGAGCATTCTGCCTAAAAAAACCCCCATCCTTGCTGGTAATTTAATATTCTCTCATCATGAGTGTTACAGTAATATGATCCCTTTTTCAGAAAGTCTTCTATAAAAGCTGAGCACATTGGCAATCTTTTGCTCATGTTCTATGACAGGCTCACAGTCACAGGAACAATCATAGGTTTGTTTGACCAAACTATTATAGCGAAGGAGTTTGGAGAGGAGGGGGTTCATATATTCTTCAGTAAGAACAGAAATCTGCAAAAGGTTTAGGAATGGGAAGAGAGAGCACAATAAAAGAGAGTGCTTTTATCAGTACTTTCTCAAAAATATTAATCTTTTCTAATACTTTTTCTATTGCTCGTATTGAAGAAGTTTTAACTGATAGTCTCATCTGGATGTTCAAGAGTCTCTTTACACTTAAGCAATGTACTTATTCACTTATTCATCATCATAGTAAGCTATGTCTTAACTCCTCTCAGGATATTTTTATCCTCCTAGCACACTTAACTGCGAGGTTCAGAACACAAGCAAAAGGAACAACAATAAAAAGGAAAAAGGACAAGAAGCCACTTACTAAAGACAATACCTGTAATTGAATGGAATCTGAGGCCAATATGTAAGGTCCTGGGAGCACTTCTTTCTTACAGGTTTAAGGCATCTTAGTAAAAAAAGAAGCCATTTCCTAACTAGAAGGTGTCCATGATAAATTAAGAGGCCAAGGAGAGAGCAGGACAGCACTGGAGGCCCAAGCAACTTCAATTTTGCCACAGTGATTTTGCTTGCTTCACTGTTCGTTTCTCTAATGTTTTAATTCAGTGTGCATCACAATTGGCCAGCAGTGAAAGCAGGCAGGACATCTGAAGGTTTGTGCCAATAGTAAGAAGTCTGGATTGAAACTGCCAGCATAGGACATGCCTTGGAACACTGATTCTTCTGTTAGGCTGTGCTTTAGGTTCTATGTCATCAAAGTTGTTCTGGAATTTGTTTGGGAACAGCTTGTTGCATGGACTGTTTAAAGTAGGATGGATGGATGACAGTTCAATTTGGGATGACAAGATTCCATCAGTGTAGCTTCCTTGTATTTGTTCCTCACTTTATAACATTAAGAAGAATGAAGTTTAGCTAGAGACCTGAAGAACCATACAGTATCTTGGGTGAGAGAGTTGGGCACCAGGGTCCTGATATTGTTTACAATATTCAATCTCTAGTAAGAATAAGATTAAGTAAGTAAAGTAAGTGGCAAAGAGATTCAAAAGCTCAAAAGTTACCTGAGCTTACTGTGATTTGGCACAAGATACCAGAGAGCTATTCTGGTCATAGTGGTGGCACAACTGGGGAGAACAGAATCATGGTGATGGCAATAGGAGGCATGTGAAAGGGAGTGAATGGGCTGCAATCAGGGAAATGGGGATTGATATTTCTGACTGATCCTTTTATTCCTCATTCCAAGAGCCAGGGTACCAGATTCCTTGAAGCCCCGAAGGTTTGGCTCAAGTTATTGAATGCTAGGTCTGCTGGAGGAAAAAATATCTCCACCCATGATTTAATTATGGATTAAAGAGAGACCTGGCATTCATACTAAAATCTGGGGGTAGGGGAGGGGGAGTTAATCTCTCAAAGATCTGCCTATATAAGCTTTATCAGTACAAGTGCATACATGGAAAGTTATAATTATTGTCATCTATGAGACTCTACTGGCATCAAGATGCACTACTCTATAGATAACTGGATGTGAGCCCTTATTTCTGCAGTTGGGGCAGAAAGCATATTGGACTGGATGATGATGTACCATTCTATCTGTTGCTCAGCCAGGGATATTCAATGTAATTGCTAGCATGGAAGTGTTCTCCCACAACTAGTGTGGTTGGGAGACTTCAATGTGCCTTCCCAGGATGAAGGGTCTGGAGCAGCATAGGAATACATGGCTGCCATGATAGTCATTGACCTGCCCCCATTTACAGTATGTAGAGCCAAACAGAGATCAGAGTTACACATTAACTGTTTTTGCAACATGATCTGAAAAGTGGGGAAAATCGAGCTTAGTCCCTTGTCATGAACAGACCATTATCTCTTTTTGTTCTACAATGGAAAAGAACCTTTTAGATTAGTCTTCCTTGGATACCTATTGAATCCAGTGGTTTTCAGAAGATACTTGGGGAGTTTCCTGAAGATCTGTGGGCAGTTTGGTCAAAATCGTGATGGGCCACAGGAATAAGGGGGCAACTAAGGGATTAAACCAATTACACCAGAGTAGCCTCTCCCCAGTCACAGATCCATTGCAGCTGCTCAGTTTCCTGAAAAATTTAGGGAAATGAAGAAAGGGCATCGCTAGAGAAAGTCCCACCTCATATCTTTACCTGTCAGATAAGAGTTCAAATGTGAACTCGCATAGTGGTGATTCAAGGGGCAAAAAGGAGGTGTTTTGTCATTTTATTGTGTCTCCTGAAAGCTGCTCAGTGGCTTTTTGTAAGATGACTTGTTCCCTTTTGATGACTAAGTGACATCAAGCTGATTAGTAACCACATAGATATATTTTCTTCATGAAGATCTGTCCTCAACTTGATCCTTCAGTGATGTTCTTATTACCATTATATTCACCTTGCTGCTGGACATCCTCTTTTTTCCACTTTTCCCAGAATTGTAAATTTCTCAAAAGAGAAGTGACAAAGTATAATAATTTGAGCACAGTAATTTGTGCCTCAAGTAAGAACAGATTAATTAGTCCTATGATCCATTTGTTTGTTTTCATGTCATGATTCCATGGAATTTAATGGAACCATGAAATTCTCAAAAGTCTCCTATAACTCCAAAATCATTCATTCTCCCGCTTCATTTCTGTTTCCCTGTCATTTTAAAAATAATAAAATAAAAATAAAGTCATTTCCCTTTTAGAGAAAGATAATATTCAAGAACATCTGAAGGATCACTGTAAAGAATTTTCACAGCATTTGGCAAATAAAATCAGTTAGATTCAAATAGAGTTGGATTCTAGCTGGACAGTGCTAATGAAGATGACTGGGGCTTTACTTTTGGAAGTGATGGGGCGTTGGTCTTACCTGATACGCCTCTTCTCCGAAATATGGATATAGCATCCAGGAATGGGTTAATCCGTCTGCTCCGTGATTGGACTGAGTGAGCCTGTCAAGTTGTTTAAGTGCCTCCCTTGTTGCTATGCTTGGCAGTTTGGAACGAAGGAGCGAAGACGACAGACTCTGTTGTGCCACCGAAAAACAAAAACATTCCTCTGGCCTAACGCCACCAACAGTCCAAGGACTACAACCGGGTGGGACTGGATGCTATATCCATATTTCGGAGAAGAGGCGTATCAGGTAAGACCAACGCCCCTTCTCCCTCATAATGGATATAGCATCCAGGAATGGGACATACCAAAGCTGGCTGTCCAAAACGGGGGGGCTATGTAGTCCGCCAGATGTCGGAGACTTCAGTCCCGAAC
Source organism: Thermophis baileyi (assembly GCA_003457575.1). Taxonomy (NCBI): domain Eukaryota; kingdom Metazoa; phylum Chordata; class Lepidosauria; order Squamata; family Dipsadidae; genus Thermophis; species Thermophis baileyi. The sequence goes on from QLTV01001682.1 coordinate 3,352,277, forward strand.
TACTTGCTGGAGCACTCTCCTACCAAAAGCTGCCTCGGCCGAAGCAAACACATCAATCTTATAATGCCGGACGAATGGTGAAGGAGACAAAAGTTAGGGAGCACAATCTCCTGCGCCCGATGAAACCACGTATTCACTTTCGGAAAGAAAGCCGGATCCAGTCTTAGAACCACTTTGTCCGAGTGAAAAATGCACAAATCAGACCTGACCGACAAGGCCGAATATGCGGATGAACAGTCAGCGAAGCGGCTCCCGGGCAAGACAAGACCGACGACAGAGCCGCGACCTGTCGACGCAATGTATTTGGGCTAAGCCCATTGTCCAGACCATGTTGGAGGAAAACGAGGCCGTTAGCAATCGACGCCTTTGATGGGACTACGGGCACCGACTCGCACCATCTGCAGAATGCCCGCCAGGTAGCATCATATATGCGGGTCGTTGAAGACCGGCGGAAGGCTTGCATGGTAGTGATGGAATCTTGTCTTTCCTTAGAGCGAGCCGCTCAAGCGCCAGGCGGTCAGTTTGAACCACTGCGGGTTCGGGTGGATCAGTGACCCCTGGCTGAGCATGTCCGGCCTCTGAGATAACCTCCAGGGAGGAGAAACAGAGAGAGTCTGCAGATCCGCAAACCATGGTCTGCGAGGCCAGAAAGGCGCTACAAGTATGACCTCCGCCTTCTCGAGCAGGATTTTCCGAACAACTCGAGGAATCAGAGGAAGTGGCGGGAACGCGTAGAGAAGCCCTTTGGGCCATGGTATTCAGAGGGCGTTGGTCCCCATAGCCCCCGGCGCCGCAAAGCGAGTGAAGTAGACCCCGATCTGGGCATTGAGTGGTGATGCAAAGAGGTCTATCACCGGCATCCCGAATTTGTCCGTCAGCTCCCTGAACAGATCTGGATGCAATCGCCATTCGGCTTGATCTAACAGCGAGGCCAGAAAGGCGCTACAAGTATGACCTCCGCCTTCTCGAGCAGGATTTTCCGAACAACTCGAGGAATCAGAGGAAGTGGCGGGAACGCGTAGAGAAGCCCTTTGGGCCATGGTACTCGGAGGGCGTTGGTCCCCATAGCCCCCGGCGCCGCAAAGCGAGTGAAGTAGACCCCGATTTGGGCATTGAGTGGTGATGCAAAGAGGTCTATCACCGGCATCCCGAATTTGTCCGTCAGCTCCCTGAACAGATCTGGATGCAATCGCCATTCGGCCTGATCTAATGATGACCGGCTGAGCCAATCGGCCTGAACATTGGCAGCGCCTGAAATGTGGTCCGCCCGTAGGGAGAGAAGATGTTCTTCCCCCCAGAGGGACAGCTGACGAGCCTCGGCCAGTAGC
>QLTV01001682.1:3366420-3377632 GCA_003457575.1 Thermophis baileyi
CTTACTGGCCTTCCGTAAAGCCGTTAAGACCTGGCTTTTCCGGCAGGCCTGGGGCCAATAGTTGTTCTGATTGGCCCATGCATGGTTGTGTGAATGTTTTATTTTAAATATATAGATGTTTTTTTTAATTGTTTTTATATGTTTTATTTTTTTTATGATGTAAGCCGCCCAGAGTCCTTCGGGAGTTGGGCGGCATATAAATTTTATAAAATAAAATAAATAAATAAATAAGGAGTTCCAGAATTAAAGTAGCACAGCTGTAAATCAAACCAGTTGGGAGGATGCCAGGAACTCAGATAAAGCAGTGAACACGAACATGAACTCAGCGTTTGTTCCCAACAACTGCCCCTCCCATTTGCTTCTCCTTTTAAACTCCATCTCCAGGTGTGCCTTGTGAAGGGAATCGGGGCCCATTCCTCCCTCATAAGCCACGCAACCCACGTTGCTCTCTTCTCCGTTCTTCCCTGCGTGCCCTAGGATGAGGAGGGGGTGGGCCTTGGTCTTCATCAGAACCCCCTCTCCCTTGTTCCACCTCTCCCCTGCTCTGCCCAGTCTGAATTTGCCCTTCCCCAGTTTCCTCCACAGCCAATGGAGCCACTCTCTCACTCTCTGTCAGCTGTTCCTCTTCCATCTCAGACTCTGACAGGAGCATGACACTATCCCCCCCGCAGGGCCCTCTCCCCCGGGACCATGCGGATGGAGACATTGCGGAAACCGGGCATGGAAGTCGCGGATCAGGCAAGGGGCATGGACGTCTGTGACATCAACCCAGGTAAAGTCCTCCAGTCCATAACCTTTCCATGCCACCAGATACTGGAACCGGTCCCGCAATTGGCGTGAATCTCAGATACTGTCCACTTCGTACTCCACCTCTCCCGGAGGGGCTACTGGCCCCAGCGGCGGTGGCGCTAGCCTATGCGGACTGTCGGCTGATACTGGGACTAACAAGAACTCATGAAAGACCGGGTGAATCTGCATGGTCCGTGGCAGGGATAAGTGAAACGCCTCGACTGGAAACGGTCCCAGGTAGTGGTGATCGAGCTTTTTCGACGGCCGCGTCATTGGCAGGTACAGTGTGGAGAGCCAAACTCGATCGCCTACAGCTAATGGTGGGATGTCACAACGATGCCGGTCTGCGAAGCGTTTATAGTCCTCCTTGGCTTTCTCCAGCTGGTGTCAGACCATTTGGTGCATGGCTTTTATCTCTTGAAGAAACGTGTCCACGGCCCGAACTGGGGAGTCAGATGGAGACAACGGAAAGAGCCGTGGATGGAAGCCGTAACTGGTGAAGAACGGGGACACGCGGGTGGATGCATGCTGAGCATTGTTGTAGGTGAACTCCGCCACAGCCAGCACCTCCACCCAATTGTCCTGTTGGGTGTTGCTGAAACAGCGGAGGTACTGTTCCAAGATGGTGTTCATCCTCTCTGTGCCCCCATCAGTCTCGGGGTGATGGGCGGACAACAGACACGCCTGTACCTGCAGTTCCGTGAGTAAGGTCTGCCAAAAACGTGCCGTAAATTGCACTCCCTGGTCTGACACTACTCTGTCCGGTAACCCATGCAACCGAAACACATGGGCAATGAATAACTGGGCCATTGCCCGTGCAGTAGGAAGACCCGCACAAGGAATAAAATGAGCCATCTTGGTGAGCATGTCCACCACCACCAAGATGGTTGTGGTGCCCTTTGATGGGGGTAACTCGTTTATGAAATCCAACAAGACTGCCCCCCAGGGTCTTTCTGGCATGGGTAGCGGCTGCAAGAGACCAGGGGGCGCACCGGTAGCGTACTTGGCCCATCGACAGATCCCGCATGCCGCCACATATCCTGACACATCATGCCGGAGTCACGGCCACCAAAACATCCTGGAGATGAGGTGCAGTGTTTTGAAGACCCCAAAGTGACCCGCTGCCGGGCTGTCATGGCATTGGCATAGAATAAGGCCATGAAGAGGACCTCCAGGCACGTAGATGCGATCACAGAACCTCAACAGGTCCTCCTTATATGCCCAAGGGGTCTCCTGTCTCCCGTCCTCATCCAGCTCTCGACAACGAGCCGCCACGAATGGATCCTGCCGCTGCGCCTCCTGAATCCTGACTCGGAGGTCCACAGGTTCCTCGGTGGCCGCAAACTGCTCCAACGGAATCACCGCCCGAGGCGGGATTTTGTCCTCTTTTCGGGTATACTCGGGCTTCCGGGATACCGCGTCAGCATGTTGATTCCACCCACTCGGAACATAGGTTACCCAAAAGTCGAATCAGGCGAAAAACAGCGACCATCGCACCTGACACTGGTTCAATGTCTGAGCCGTACGTAAATGTTCCAGGTTGCGATGGTCCATCTGAACCACGACCTGTTGGCAGGCCCCCTCTAGATGGTGCCACCATGTCTCGAAAGCGACCTTAACCGCCAATAGCTCCTTGTCCCATATCGTATAATTGCGCTCCAGAGCCAACAGTTTCTGGGAATAGGTGCATGGGAACAAGGTAACTGCGGGGGCGTAGGCCTGTAGGAGCACCACCCCAATGGCCACATCTGAGGCATCCGTTTCCACCACGAACGGCTGGAACGGATCAGGGTGTTTGAGGATGGGCTTGGAGACGAAGGCGGCCTTCAGGGCATCAAAAGCTCCCTGCTCCTCAGCACCCCAATGGAACTTCTCCCGTTTCTTGAGCAGAGTAGAAAGGGGAGCAGTCAAGGCAGCGAAGTGGGGAGTAAATGTGCAATAATAGTTTGTGAACCCCAACAGTCGCTGCACATCTTTGACCCGCTGTGGAGGTTCCCACGCCTGCAACGACTCAACTTTTTCGGGGTCCATTTCCACACCGGCAGGTGAACTACGATGACCCAAGAAGTCGATCGTGGTTTGTGCGAACTGGCACTTCTCACGCTTAGCAAACAGGTGGTTGTCCCCCAAGCGTTGCAACACCAGCCGCACATGTTGCCAGTGTTCCTGCAGGGATGCCGAGTAGATCAAAATGTCGTCCAGGTAAATGACCATGAACTGATCTAACAAGTCACGGAAGACGTCATACATAAAATGCATGAACACACCAGGTGCATTGGTCAAGCCGAAAGGCATCACAGTATATTCAAAATGCCTGTACCACATCAGGAAGGCCGTCTTCCACTCATCACCGGCACAAACTCGGACCAGGTTGTAGGCCCCCCACAGGTCCATCTTTGTGAATATCTTAGCTTGACGAAGCCGCTCAATCAGTTCAGGGATGAGGGGAAGCGGGTACCGGTTTCGTACTGTGACCGCATTCAATTTGCGGTAGTCACAGCACAGACGCAGCTCCCCCAACTTCTTCTTAACGAAGAGCACCGGCGCAGCCAATGGGGAGGTAGAAGGCCGGATAAACCCTCTCCAGAGATTCTTTTTGATAAAGTCCCGCAACGCGGCCAGCTCCGGTTCTGACAGATAGTATATCCCGCCCACTGGCAATTTGGCATCGGGCACCAAGTCGATCGGGCAGTCATACAGGGGGCAACCGATCCGCCTCCTTTTCCCCAAACACGTCAGCATAGTCCACCAATTCCGCGGGTAGATCTAGGTCCACGGGCGTAACCACACCCCCTGCACAGGTGTGCAGGCAATGGGTGGCACATTTCTTGCCGGGGAACTGCACTGCTCCAGATGACAAGACAATCTGCGGATCATGAGCCCGTAACCACTCCAACCCCAGCACCACTGGAAAATGAGGTACTGCGGCAATGTAGAACACGGCTTCCTCCACATGCTGCCCAATGCGCATGTGAAGGGGTTTGGTCGCAGCAACCACAGGTCAGGGGCATGACAGGAGAGATGTAGCTAACAGCTCCTGCTTGTGGAATAGCAATAGCAATAGCACTTAGACTTGTATACCGCTTCACAGTGCTTTACAGCCCTCTCTAAGCAAACAACAAAAAATCCTCAAAGGGCAGCCTCAATGGACCACCAGGTCTTTTTCTGCCATCAATTCTCTATGTTTTTCTCTTTCTATATTGTAGTTTTGTAATATAAATAAATGGATTTCCATTAAGATTATAAGAAATCATTTTAAAGTTACCAAATAAATGGAGAGAACTGTATTAAAGATATTTTATTTTTTAAATTTAAACAGATACAAGTTTTGCACATATCAACGTATTCTAGGCCTATTCTTATGAAACAAAGATGATGACTTCAATGCTTACAATCTCTCTCACTCAGTTATCTTCAGGTTATATATTTTTCTATGGTACTGTATGTAAAATTTACTTTGGAACTATGTCACATGAATCTAATGTAAAGCTGTTTCTAGTATATATCAGTCATGCAAGTACTGCAACAGACTGAAATAACCCTCCCTCTGAAAGATATCCAATCAAAGGTATCTACAGTGCACCATAACAAATGAGAAAAGAGTACAGATGAAGAGAGTTATTGCAATGTCCATTCACTAACGAAAACATAAGTGTATTAGTCTTTGATATCACTTAGGGACAGATTTAAAACAATTATTTATCTTAATTTGTATTCTTTATTTTTCATTTATTTAATCAATTGTTATACTGCTCACTCACCAAGCAACTTTGGGAAGTTAAGAAGGGTTAAAAATATCAAAAAATAGTAAATTGCAAAATAATTAAATGTAATACAGTAAAATATTCTTCAATGCGGACCAGATACATGAGCTGTGCCTTACAGCAAGGTCATCTGATTTCTTGATTCACCTTTGGGGGGAACTAGGGCTTCAGTGCCTTCTTAATGGCTGGCATGAATGAGGCTCATTGAAATTTGGGAAGGAGATCACTCCATATGGCCTCTTCTAGTCAAGTCAACATTATTTCTTTTTTTTTTTTTAAAGTCTCTCTCAAATAGGAAACAGATTACTGAAGAAAATCTGGGTTCTGCTGTAACTCAGTTCTATCAAGCATGTTATGCTTTGCTTGATTACACTAAGAAAAATTGGAAACAGTTTGTAGATATATGGAAAGCTGACAGAACATAATAAAACACATCAGTAATTGAAATAAACATAAGGGTTCACTACTTTAAGATAAATTAAAAATCAAGTATTCAATTTGTGTTCAATATGGTTAAACCATCAGTAATAATAAAACAAGTATAATAAACAGCTGTTCTAATTCACTAGAGGAATACCAATCTTATAATTATCTATAAAATATTAAGCGTCTTTTGTTGAGAGCTGCTTGTTTGCTTTGTTGCTTTAAAAAAAAATAGTGTATGAACTGTCAAGCCCAATGGTCAGTCAAACATGGGATAACAGAAATTGAGTCCAAAGCATGTCACCTATTGCTATATGGGTAGAAAATGGAGTTACCAGTAGATTTCTAAGTGATAAACAACATATTTATAAAGAACTTTGACTCCTTGTAGTTTAAAAATAGCAACAATAAAAAAGATTTCCAAATTTCCCAAATTAGGCTCAGAGATATAGAAAAAGAAAAAGAAAATAAAGAGTAGTTTAAAGCAGGGGTCTCCAACCCCCGGGCGGGGGCCCATTACCGGGCCGGGGTCTGTTTGAAATTGGGTCATGAGAGAAATGGGCAAGCACTTGCATGTGAAGCTCCATTTGCGTGAACGGAGCTTCGCACGTGAGTGCAAGTGCCGTCCGCATGAGCTGCCTCTGCTTGTGCAAGTGGAGCTTCGCACACTAGCACAAGTGTCTGCCACTCATGCAACAGAGCTTTACATGTGAGTGCAAGCACCCTCCGCTCAAGCACGAAGCTCCATTTGCATGAGTGGAGGGTGCGTGTCACACAAATGGAGCTGACTTAACACTGTCAACACCCAGGTAAATGAGCACTAATGACAGGAGTAATTCATAAGCACCAATTTCAAGCTAAAATGTTAAAAATATTCATTTTTTATAAATAAAATACTACATTTTAAATTATAGCATGATACAGCAGGATGGATGGAAGGATGGATGATATATATCCTGGCTTATAAAAATCCATTAAATTTGTATTTTTAAAAACTTTTAAGTATGAAATCCCTTGTTTAATTATCCTTTATTTCAGCGGTTCTCAACCTGTGGGTCGCGACCCCTTTGGGGGTCAAACAACCATTTCACAGGGGTCACCACGCACGTTAGCCCGCCATCTTGGTGCCACCGTCACTGCAGGGGTGAAATGCTCCCAGTTCGGCCGTGCCTGCGGGTCGCCGGATAGCCGGTAGCGACAGAAGCGGGAGACTTTGCCCACCCGCCCGGACGCCCCCATTTGGGTTTTTTTACCCTCTGCGCATGTGCAGAACGCTTTGTGCATGCGCAGAGGGTAAAAGAACCCAAATGGCGGCGTCCGGGCGAAGTCTCCCACTTCCGATGCTATTAGCTGTCCGGCGACCTGCAGGCAAGCCCGAACAGGGAGCATTTCGCCCCTGGTGCCACGCCCCCTTTGTCACCTCATCCCACGCGGGGAGGGGGTCGCGGCGGCGGGGGGGTCACAGCGGCGGCAGGGGGGTCACAGCATTAGAAAGGTTGAGAACCACTGCTTTATTTAAAAGAACATATTTCCTCTAAAAAGACGACCAGATCATCTGCAAATGCCTGGATTTTGTATTCCTCCTTTTTTATCCTAGTTCCTCTTATAACTTCATTTTGTCTAATCTGATTTAACAATACCTCAATTGAGAGTATAAAAATTAGAGGTGACAACAGACATCCTTGCCTAACTCCTTTGGAGATATTGAATTTTTCCATAAAATCTCCATTCACCATCACTCTAGCACTTTGTTTTGAATATATTGCAGCAATCATTTTTTCAAATTTGGGGCCAAATTTCATATCTCGTATTTGTTGTATAAAAAATTCCCAATTTAAATTATCAAAGGCCTTCTGCGCATCTAGAAAGATTAAGGCCGCTTGTTTCTCTCTGTGTATCTTGTAATATTCTAGTATATTTAAGACTGTCCTGGTATTATTTCTAATTTGTCTGTGAGGTAAAAATCTGTTTTGATCTATGTGAATAATTTTGTTTAATACTTTTTTCATCCTTTCAGCCATGATTGTCATAAATATTTTGTAGTCAGCATCTAGCAACGAAATAGGTCTATAATTTTTGATTTGTTTATTGTCGGTATCTTCTTTATGTATTAGGGTAATATAGGCTTCGGCCCAAGATTCTGGAAGTTTCGCCTGAAGTAGTGTCTCTTTTTTTATATATATCTCTTTATTAAGTTTTTCGTTAAAAACAACATATAAACAAAAACATACAACATACATAAAAGACAAACAAACACAGTAAAAACAAAAACTAACTAACCACTTTTACAGCTATTTCATTTCCAAATATCTTTACATTATTATAGTATTACTGTTTTAATTTCCAGTTCTATAATCAATGGATTGAATCTCCTACTATATATTCAACATCTATTTCTTCCTTTTTTAGTTATATATACCTCTAATTATTTACATAAGATGTGAGAGTAAGAACGTTTACAGTTTCTTTATAGTTCACCTTTTATAACCAAATTTGAAGTTTTTTGTTATGATTTAACCATTTATTCCATTTATTCCATTTATTCCAAGCGTCATAAAATTCTGTCTCCTCTTTCTCATGTATCTCCATAGATAGTTTGCACATCTCAGAGCATTCCAGAATTTTTCTAACAACCATTGAGGGTGTGGGGACAAGTAGTGTCTCATTATACACTTCTAACATTAAGGGTTCCACTGTATCATACATTGCCTTGTAGAATTCTCCTGGGATTCCATCTGGTCCCGGTGATTTATTGCTTTTTTGTTTCATTACTGCCTGTTTCAATTCTATCTGAGTTATTTCTTTGTTTAGCATTTCCCTACTTTCCTCTTCTATTGGGCATAGACCATTTCTTTTCAAATAGTATTCAATTTCTTCCTTCCTTATTCTATCTTCTCCATATAATTCCTTAAAGTAGTCTCGTATAACCTTTTTTTTACCTTTCGGTTTGATGCTGGAGATCCCCATTTTTATCCTCTAATTGATATATCAGGTTTTTCCCTTTTTCTTTTTTCAATCTGTATGCTAACCATCTACCAGGTTTATTCACCTTTTTGAAAAAGTTTTCTCTTACTAGCCTTATCTTCCTAGCATTCTCTTCTTGCTCCATCAAATTTAATTTGTCTTACTAGATCCTTTTCCTCTTTAATTTTTTTATTTTGTGGATCCTTTTGCAGTGCCCTATCCAATTGTTTCAAATTTTCCTGTAATATTTTTTGGTTTTTCCATTTTTATTTCTACGGGTTAGGTATGAAATTGTTATTCCCCGTAAATACGCTTTTGCAGTATCCCATAAGTTCTGTAGTGTTGTATCTTGGTTTTTATTCTTTTTAAGAAACATTTCCATTCCTTTCTTAATTTGCTTAATATATTCCTTTTCTTTCAGAACCTGCATGTTTAACATCCATCGTCTAATTCTTTTTTTATCACCTTTCCAAATTATTTTTAATGGATTGTGATCTGCCCATTCATTTGGTACTATTTCTACTGAATTTATGTTATTTTCTATTTCTCTGTTTGTCCAAACCATATTGATTCTGGACCAAGATTTGTGTGGATTAGAATAAAAGGTGTATTTTTTGTCTTCCGAGTTTAGATCTCTCCAACAGTCCCTTCCTTAAATTTAATTCATGACTCATCTCAAAAATAGATTTTGGTAAAGTTTTTTTCTTCCTCATGTTTTTATTGTCACTTCTATAGTCTTTTTTCACGTCTATGATTGCATTAAAGTCCCCGAGAAGACAAACATTTTCCATACCTATTTCTATTATTTTTTGATGCAGTTTAGAGTAAAATTTCTTCTGATTTTCGTTTGGGGTATAGATCACCACTAATAATATTTGCATTTGATGTATCTTAATCTGTATCATTAAAATTCTTCCATTATCATCTGCATAAATCTTTCTTGCTTCTAATTCTCTTTTAATATATACGGCTATACCTCTTTTTTTTTCTCTGCCAGTGTAATTCTATTCTCTCTTTGTGCCCTTGTTCTTATCCCTTCTGATTCTTGTTGTTCTACTTCCTCTTTGCTTTTCTCTTCTTGCTCTAACTCTTTTTCCTCAGACAGTTGTTCCTCCTGGCTTCTACTTTCCAATTCTTCTCCTTCTGATCCTATAAACTGATCGTAAAACTCTTGCGCCTTATCTAGATTATCTACTTTGATCTTCTTCCCCTGCCATGTAATAAGCATTCCTTCCGGCACCAACCATCTTAATAATACATTCTGTTTAATTTTGTCGCCAAGAATTGATAATCTCTCCTGTGGTCTCTAACCTGTCTTGGTACCTGTTTCAACATTTGACTTTCTTTACCTTTATATGTTATTTCCTCTCTTGTTGCTTTGTATACTTCATTTCTCATTTCTTTCCTTGCAAACCTAATATGAGCTTCCCTTGGCAACTTATGGCGTCTGGCGTAATTTGTGTGGACTCTATATATTTCATCTATTCCATTTTGTATCTCTTGTCTATCTTTTTGTACTATTCCCGCTATTAGTTCTGTCATTATCATTCCCAAATCTTCCTCTCTATTCTCTATTACATTCTGAAAGCAGAGATCCATTTCCAGATTTATAATTGATTCTTCCAACTCTTTATTTATTGTTATTAACCTTTGATCTACTGCCTCAAGCTTCTTTTCTGTCTGCTCTGTTCTTGTTTCAACCATTTTTATTTTTTGTTCATTTTTTTTCTATTGTTTGCTGTATTGTACCTATTCTGTTATCAATTTTGTGTATGTCTTCTCTCATTACTTCGTGATTCCTATCCATTTTTTCTTGCATTTTCATCATAGTCTCCTGTATTGCCAATAAGGTTGCCTGCATTGTCTGCATATTTATCTGGTTGCTTGTCTTTTCCGCACTTAACATACTATCGATGGATCTCTGACCTGAGGGGGATGCCGTTGGCAGTGTCAGGTTTGATGAAGTTTTTTTGGCCAATTTTTGAATAGTTGTTGTAGTTGACATTTTCAATATGTTATATAAGTCTTTCAACTCCACCATCCACCGAATATTTGTTATATTTAGTATTTACTCTCCTTATAAAAAATTATCTTAATGTTTATACTTGGTCTTGTGACTTGATATTAGTTTCAATTATTCCAACAATTAAATCCTCTATTTAACAAACTGTTTCCACTTTGATTCTATTTAGTACAGTAATCAGCTATTTAGAAATTGATAATATATACAATATCTATCAAAATAATGATTCAGCATTTTAAACTCCAATATATAATTAATTATAGGCAGATAGCTATCTATAATATATGCTACTTATATTTACTTATCTAATACTTGATTAAATGTTATTCTACAATAGTATTTTCAATGTATCAGCAATCTCAAAAATTACTTAATCCTTCTACAAGTTTTCATTACAATTCATATATCATTATATCACTATATCTATTTTTATATTTTCTTTAAGCAATCAATCTCCAATCATTATATTCATATAGTCCCAACAATTCAGCTCTTATATTCCTTAATAAGATTCCTTATTCAATCTTAATTTCAGTTATATAGTACTTATATTAAATATTATTCTACATTAGGATCTTCTATCTATCTCCTCAGCACTCTCAAAAATTGTTTAATCCTTCTACAGGTTTCCAATTCAGTTCGTATATCCCTATATATTAATTCTTATATTTTCTTTACACAGTCAATCTCCCAACTTTAAATTAATCTCATATCAATACTATTCAGTATAGTTGTTACCATCGACCATGCTCTCTCTTTCGGGCACCGGAGTCTGTCTCTATGCTTGCTCTAGACTTGCTCTCGATTTTTCAGTGTCCGCTTTCCCCCCCCCCTTTTTTAAATAGTCCTTATTTGTTTTTTTGATAGTCCTTATTTGGTTTTTAAAAACAACATACAAAGACATACAACCAACAGACAAACAAAAAAGCAAACTAATCACTTTTACAGCTTTTTCTTTACAATTTTGCTATTATTTACAGTTTCCCGTATTTCTACTAATATCTTATACATATTCTCTATGTTTTCTTATATCTCTATATATTAAGTCTCCTATTTGTTTTTCCAACTCCTATTTACTTCATATATATTTATATACATCAAAGAATAATATATAAAATATAAGATAATATACATATATTTGTATTCTCTCTTTGCTATTTTATAACAATGTTTTAAACTTTTTATTTTGTTCCAACCATTTATACCATTTATCCCATATTTCGTAAAACTCAGTTTCCTCCTTTTCGTG
>QLTV01001682.1:3385983-3398563 GCA_003457575.1 Thermophis baileyi
AACTAGGCAGAGCAGAGGCGGCCACGAAATGGGAGGGCACGGAGTGATGTCTCTCCCTCCGCTGTAGGCCAGCCTCGATGCCCTGTTTGATTGCAGCCGCAATCAGGGCCTGCACCTGTGGGTCCAGAATCGCGCTAGGTGACTGGGTCGATGGACCAGGAACAGTCGGAGGCGCGGCAGGCAGGGCCGCCTCTAAGGGCCCTCGGCCCGCATCGCCAGACGGGGCCTCCCATATGTCCTGTTCCGCGATGGTCAGGCCTGGGCTGTCCAAAGACACGGAATCATCCCGAAGAAGGCAGGGCCCTAGTGTTTGGTTAGGCAGTGGAACATCAGATGCGTCCCCAGCAGACTGCTTGTCCCTGCCAGACCTGGCGCAAATCTTATCTATCCTTTTTGCCCGACGAAACTCATCCCTCTGGGCCGCCTTCGATGGACGTGAGGAAGAGGGAGGCCGCGCCCCCTGGTCAGTCGAGGCCCCAGACACCAAATGATGGGTCTTGGCACGTGCCTTAACGTGGGCCTTGCCCGACTCAGCCATGTGCACAGTTATGTTGTTGCGCCGAAGCAACTGCCGGACCAGGCCAGACACACTAGGTCTGAGAACCTGAGGAGGTGTAGGTTACTCAAGTGAAGAGGCCCCTGGCACCTGCAGGTACACAAATGTCCGCCGTCAGAAATGACCTCCCACGATGGCCGCCGCCTCAGTGAGGCTCAGAATTGGCCGTTCCGGCAAGGGGAACTCCCCAATATGGCCACCACAATGGAGGACCTTATCAATATGGCCGCCGGGATCGGAAGAGTCACCAAGATGGCTGCCAGCAGAGCAGACCTTCTCAAGATGGCTGCCCCCTAAATAGGCCCAGGCAAATGGCTGCCGCTGATGTCGAAGTGTTCAAAATGGCCGCCGCAGCTCAGACACTCCCAAAATGGCCGCCCCGCACCAACCGAAGCGTCGGAACTGTCACCAGAGGAGCCGTTGAAAATGGCGCGGCAAGCCGGCTACCACGAAGTCAGCGGTAGAAGCGGGCGGCGATCGGACTGCTGCAGGGCTGGAGGCAGCCGCCTGAATGTTGCAATGTGAAAGAGGGAACAAGCCCTCAACGCAGCCTTCCCGGAGCTCCGGGTCCACGTCCTCGCTAGATCAGCGGTCGGCGGCAGACGGCAGGCGGCTGAAACGGCGTTTCGGGAATAAAACCCGCTGCCGAAGAAGGGGGGGTGAAATAGCCCACAATGGCAGGCCGCAATTGCCGGCCCTCCCCCCAAGCCGAAGAGCGCGAAGCCCAGCTGGCCGTCGGCTACTTGAGCGCGAACGCTCCTGTAGCAGCGGATCGTTTCAAAATTGACAGGCCAGTCAGCTTGAAACAGGAGCCGGAACGGGAGCGATTAGTTGAAGCTCACAAAGCTCTCCAAGGCCACAACGGTCGGGGGGAATCAAACCCCCCTGAGACAAAAAAGGCCCTCGGCTCAAGCCGACACCAACGGCTGCAGCCGTAGTGACGACTGCCCTCGACCCAGCGACAGATGAGATAGTCAGCTGGGGAGACTCACGAAGTTTAGAAAGGTGGAAAATTCCTCTCAGAGTGGGAGCAGGATACACGAACGTCCTTTTTAGGCTGAGGACTGAGTCAAAGAGGGGATAATGAGGCAAGAGGACGAAGATATACAATTTGACAGACTCAGTCCTCATTGGCTGAAAGGACAGTGTCATCCCACTCTTGGAGGTTAGCTCCACCCACTATGGAGAATGAGAAAGAACAACATACAATACAATGCATTATTTGGAGGAAAGATAGCAATATAATCGCCATAAGTAAATTTAAAACACAATGAATACTACCATATCATACTTAATTAAGACATTCCTTGTCATGAGTAATGGGGCAGGATACTTCAAATACCTAACAACTTTATTAGAGAATCTATGAACTTATCATCTTAGCACACTCACTGCAAGATCTGCAATTATCAGATATTTTAGTGTGCTAAATTTGTATGCTAAAAATAAAAACATACAATGGTTTGTTTCAAATATTTGAAAGGGTACTTTTACAATTTTACATACTTAATACAATATTCCACTGGCACAAATAAGAGCTGTGTTTTTTCAAAACTCCTTGGTTTTCCAACAGTATTAGCTCTAGATAAAAGTCTGAGATAATGATGTATGCGACTTGATATATATTTGGTGTATATAGTTTATACATATATTTCATGGTAATTGTTCCACTTCAAGTATTTCTCAGATACACAAGTTTAAAGTTTATGGCTGATGGTTCTCAGCCAGCAAAAATTGGTATCAATTTCCCAAATTGTTACTTCCTTGCAAGAGTGTTGAGGTTAGGTTTATTTTTTTTTCTTTTTCCATTTTAAATCTCAATAAATTTATGATAGCTTTATCTTTCTAGATAATTCACACACCCATTTAATTATATTAAACTTCTCAAACCATACTTAAATGGAAGGACTTTTATATGAACAAATTTACTTTCTCATGCCTGATTCTACATGAATACAAAGAAAGACAATTTGTTTGCTTGTATGCCACCTTTATTATTTTTACAAATACCTCAAGGCAGCTAGCATAACTGATACTCCTTCCTCCTATTTTCCCCAAAACAACAACCCTGTGAGGTGAGTTGAGCTGAGAGTAACTGGCCCAAGTTCAGCCAATTAGCTTTCATGGCTAAGATGGGACATGAACTCGTGGTCTCCTGCTTTTCAGATTGATGCCTTAGCCACTAGACCAAATTGCCTCTTAAGTTGAAAGTTTTGTGGAAAACAAAACTTTTGGGAATGGTGACAATAATCAATAATAATAATCTCAATAATCTCTATGGAACAACTGAGCAGCTTCTTACATTTAGCTATTCATATCTGCCTACCAGATAAGAATACCTACCACTGTATAAGTGCAGCTGGAGAAGATAGGGAACAAGTTAATGAATCATAGAATTATTAAGGAATATTACTCAGAGAAAGGATATACCCAATAGAAGTAATGTCAGAAAAAGGAAGCCTCAGAGTGAACTAAGGTTGGTAAGGATGTTAAAAAACAAAAACAAAAGATCTGCATATAAACAAAATTAAAATATGAAAAGGGGATCAATATAGCTGCTACAGTATGATGGCAAAATACTGTACTAAGAAGTCAACAGAGAAATGGTAAAACAACTTTAGTTCATCTCAACTAAGGATAAGGTTACATAATTATAGGAAAAAAGGTTGAAGGGGCAGGAATGCAGTTTGAAATTTCTGGAAACATAATCAGGCCAAATATATTTATTCTGAATGAGACCAGATATATCCTATGCCAAACGTTTATGTATTTTTAAGAAATATTGTTGAATGATTGCAGAAGACTAAATGCATGGAATTCTAGGAACACAATTTGAAAAGCTCTGCTCAACAATAGCAGATCATAAACTGCCCCCTTTCTCCTCTATTTGCCTTTTATGTTACTGTTAATTTTATTTTGATGAGAACCAAATAATGATGCTGAAACAGTATACGCCAAAAATGCCTTGATTTTCATTCTAACCATATCATATTTCTAGATCCCAGTAACAGTACTTAATATTAGGAATATGCTTAATATTCTTATTAATATCATACTGCACAAATATTTTTCTACACTCTTAATTTTGAGCAGCTGTTGTGTCACTATGACCTTTAGAGAATAAAGAACAGTACATTTGGCAGGATTATAGCTTATCAGAAACATATTATCACAGTACTTTATTACTTTTTCTTTGTGCATATTTGCCCTCTCCTTTTCATCTGTGACAATATCAAAGTTTGAGTCCAAATGGCCATAGACAGAATATATGACTAATGTTCCAAAAATATGTCCCACCATAACAACTAGAACGCACTGAATTAATCAGGGTATGAGCTAGTATATCCTACTGGCAAAGTCAAAGTAATAATCAGGTAATATAACCTGATGTTTCAGAAGATGAAAACAGTACATTTAAGAGAACATTCAAACTTGTTTGATATCCATCATGAGTTTATTTATAGTGTTAAGAGTTTATTTATTATCTATTGGTTTAATGTGTGGATGTATAATTTTATTACTGCTTTATCCTATATATATTAGTCTTCTCATCGTTCCTATCACCCATCTCTTCCCACTTATGATTGCAGGACTGTAACTTGTTGCTTGTATCATTACGATTTATATTGATATTGTTTCCTGATTGCTTATTTGTACCCTATGACAATCATTAAGTGTTGTACCTTATGATTCTTGACGAATGTATCTTGTCTTTTTATGTACACTGAGAGCATATGCACCAAAGACAAATTCCTTGTGTGTCCAATCACACTTGGCCAATAAAGAATTGTATTCTATTCTATTCTATTCTATTCTATTCTATTCTATTCTATTCTATTCTATTCTATTCTATTCTATTCTATTCTATTCTATTCTATTCTATTATTCACTGCCTAGAAGTTACAATCTCATTACCCGAGACTAGTTTCTCTGAATTTAGTGGGATTTATTTGTATGCAAGGCAGCTAGTATGGTGTAGTGGTTAAGGCAGCGGTTCTCAACCTGTGGGTCGCGACCCCTTTGGGGGTCGAACGACCTTTTCACAGGGGTCGCCGCGTGCGCTAGCCCGCCATCTTGGTGCCACCATCAGCAGGGGTAAAATGCTCCCGGTTCGGCCGTGCCTGCGGGTCGCCGGACAGCCAGTAGCGACGGAAGCGGGAGACTTCGCCCGGATGCCGCCATTTGGGTTATTTTACCCTCTGCACATGCGCAGAACGCTTTGTGCATGCGCAGAGCGTAAAAGAACCCAAATGGCGGCGTCTGGGTGGGTGGGCGGAGCCTCACGCTACCTTGGCAACCAGCTCTACAGGTCACGGCAGTGGGGCGGGGGTCGGGGGGGTCACGGCATTAGGAAGGTTGAGAACCACTGGGTTAAGGCATCAGACTAGAAAGAAGGAAAACATGAATTCTAGTCCCACTTTAGGCACAAAGCCATCTGGATGACCTTAGGCCAATCACTTTCTCTCAGTCCTAGGAAGGAGGCAATGGCAAACCCCATCTGAAAAACCTTACCAAGGAAACTGCAGGGACTTGTTCAGGCAGCCTATGAGAATCTGGAAAAAAACTGTATGCAAGCGCACTACAGAAAACAAAAAATCCAATTGTTTTGGCGTAATAAAAGGTAATCATGGCTACCATTTTCAGCCATTGGGATTTCTGTACTCTCTGTTTAGTTTTGGAAGCTAAACCCAGAATAGCAGTGTCTAATTAAAAAAAAAACCTAAAAAGAAGAAAAGCATGCATTTAAAATGCAATGATTTAAAGAGTATATTTTTGTACTTCAGATTGCTTGCATTAAAATGCATCTTATTATTTCCACAACCACAGGAATCAGTTGAAGCAGCTCCATTCCTTATATACACAGTTTGTCATAATACATGTAGAAATCAAAATAGTGCAATGCATTTTATCATTTGCTTCTCTTGTTCCAGCTGCTCATATTTTGTTCCAGCTGCTCATATCCACAATAAGCATGCTTAGAATGGCAACTTTAAGATACTATATATAATCTTCAAAAAACTAGTTTCAGAACAGCTATTGTTTATGTTCATACTACATGTTTACTATCAGTGCTACCAGTAATTCGTGGCTAACTGGACCATGTTTCTCTCCAAGAATCCAACTGTCTGCATTCTCCATACAAACTGAATAATAAATTAAACACACTAGTTGGATTCACAAAATATCCTGAGCAATACATTCTCTAATTACATCTTAGCTCAATACAGTATGTTATGCAACAAACAGTTTGGTCCTAGTCCTGCCTTAGGCACGAAACCAGCTGGGTGACTTTGGGCCAGACATTCTCTCTCAGCCCTAGGAAGAAGGCAATGGCAAACCACTTCCAAAAAATGTTGCCAAGAAAGCTGCATGGACTTGTCTATGAAGTCATCAGGAGTTCAGACTAACTTGAAGGTGTGCCTGCACACATACATACTGTACATGTCATGCAAAAATCAGTATTTCAAAATAACTTGTTTTAGGCTACAGCTTTTTTTTTTAATGCTTATTCTATTCAAGAATGGTGAATAGACCGCAGACCGGAGCTGGAATAAAAAAATGGGAAATTCTCTCAGACATCAGATTAACAGAAAGAATGGTTATGTATTTTCAGTTGAACCAATACTTTTAGCCTTTTTATATTCATATTTAATGTAATATAGCAACTGGGATAAGACAAACAGTCCAAAAAGAGAAATAGCAATTTGTGCCAATACCATTCTCTGCTTTGCAGGATTTTATGCGACTCACCATTAATCCCATCACAACTATTCAGAGGAGGAGGGGGTCCTTTCCATTGCCTAGCAAAATGAGTTGGCTTGGCGTGTCATTCCGTAGATAAAGTTACAATGCATGCTATATGTTGCTGATCTAGGACATGTGTTCTGAGTCTGTACAATCTGGGAGTATTTTACCACTAAGAACAACATGGTCAAACAGAATCTAAATTAAGAACAAAAGCATTTCTCAGTCTTGAGCTCAACTGAAAACAAACACTTTTGTGTTTTTAGCTAGCATAGCAAAGACAACACATTGCTTCCTGAAGCTACCAAGCAACCTTGTTTATAGTCATTCTCTCATTTATTTTTGTATCAAACACAGATTGTTTTCATTCATGGTAGCCAGTCAGCAGTATCAAGCATAAGCTAATAGTTGGCATATTACTGATAAGTAAATGCATTATTGCAATGGAAGTATTTTTCCCCTTTCCTATTCTAATTACTGATTGGATTCACAGCAGTAAGCTATGATGTTGACTTTTACTTTGAATATTGTGTCATCTTTTTAAAATTCAGTCTGACTATGAATCTGGCTGGTGTGTTCAACAAATCATAGTTTCAAATCTCCTGGGTTTGTATGATGAATAATTCAGCCAAAGGTTGGGTTCTTAAAGATCACCTAGTCCAATCCCTTACAACATGAAGATCTGCTGCTACAGTATCCCTGATATTTGGATTCTAAATATTTTTAATCACCAGAATCTGCTTAAAAACCTAGTAACATACAATCCGCTCTTTTCTATGGTACAAAAAATACAATCAGAAAGTTCTTTCTAATATTTCACTGAAATTATTTTGATGGTATCAGTTGGCTTTTAAATGTCTTATCTGTGGAACTACATCCATTTCCTTTAACACTGCTGCATAGAATTTGCTTGCCAAACCCAATCTGTCAATTTTCTCTGAACATGTTCCTAATTGCCAAAAAGCATTGCTCAATTGTGCAGACTACTCCAAGTGAGGCTTGATCAAAGTGAAATAAAATTACAATATCATTTCTCATGATCAGGACATTATACTTTTGTTGATACAGCTAAGAGCTGCATTTGCCTAAATCAGACTTAACAGTTACTAAAATCCTGAGTTCTTTTTCTTACATATTAGTAAGAAATATTAGTGTCTATAAGATTCTCAGTCATCCAGGTCATGGTTGTCCCAAAGGTGTTTTTTTCAAAACACAACTAGACTTTGTTTTTCCTTGAAGCAGGGAAGAAATCCAGCAGGTTCTGACAGGTTCTGGAGAACCGGTAGCGGAAATTTTGAGTAGTTCAGAGAACTGGCAAATACTACCTCTGGCTGGCCCCAGAGTGGGGTGGGAATGGAGATTTTGCAATATCCTTCCCCCGGGAGTGGGGAGGGAATGGAGATGTTGCAGTATCCTTCCCCTGCCACGCCCACCAAGCCACACCCACCAAGCCACACCACGCCCACCAAGCCACACCACGCCCACCAAGCCACGCCCACAGAACCAGTAGTAAAAAAATTGGATTTCACCACTGCCTTGAAGATGTTTCGGTTCCCATCCAAGAAGCTTCTTCAGTTCTGACTGAATGGTGGAGGATGGAAGGATTTATATATTACATATTAGTGCTTTTCACACAGTGCTATCATTTTTGCTTCCATTATTTCAAGTTTTTATTCAAGATATTTACTGTTTGAGGTGGAACAGCAGATAGTGCCATGCCCCATTGCATATACAAGAGCTGAACGGAATGGCAGTTGAATTATTTTTCGATATGGTAACAGAATGGCATTCTTCACTGTACCGGATGATGACAGACAATAGTGTTTTTGGATATTTTCCATCTTAAATATTTTGAAAATATTTTCTTTAGGACTACGAAAGAGCTAAGCAAATTAATTAGCTGAATATATACCCCATTTGAAAATAATGGGAAAAATTAAAAGCACTTAGTTACAATAGTGACTGATTTAGTCTGGATCTAACCCAGTCTTTGGCTTTATGAAACCAATTGTGTAATTTTTTGCTAACCATGGTTTATTAGATAGCAATAGCAATAGCAATAGCACTTAGACTTATATACCACTTCACAGTGCTTTTACAGCCCTCTCTAAGCGGTTTATAGAGTCAGCATATTGCCCCCAACAATCTGGGTCCTCATTTTACCGACCTCAGAAGGATGGAAGGCTGAGTCAACCCTACTGCACAACAACTGTCTGGTTTCATGGCTGCTATGCCATAAACAATGGTTTAAAAATCATACTAGTGGTATTCCCATGATGCAAACAACCCAAATGGGTTTAGTGTGCTGCAGGAATATGCTAACTAAATTAGCATATTACTAGTTTTATTTAACTGAGCTAAATAACATGCTTATGTTAATTACTTAATTATATGAAGATAGGTGGCAAGCTAGAAAAGAAGGAAAACATGACCAGAAATCAACATGCATATACACAGTGCTTCAGGAACTGGTTTTCAGGTACTATATTAAAAGTCAAAAACTCTCTAGCTGGTAACGGCAGAAAAACACCAATTCCTCAGCATTTCCTTTTTGTAAGAGAGCACATCTCTGGCACTGACTAGACCCAAGCTCTATAAAATGCAGAGCTTCTCTGGCAGGGATTCATGTTCTCACATGTCCACAGCTGGCACAAGATGAAGGAAAAAGGATTCTAGTAGAGAGAGGAAGGAAAGGAACTTAACTCAAGAGAGAAAATAATTAAAAGTTTCAAAATTGCTCTATGAAGAGTAAGCCCTCAATTAGAGATGGAATATATAAACCGCTTAACTGAAAAGGCCAAGTTTCATCAAAGGAACCAAGAATTCAAGGCTGAGAAACAGAATCAAACATGGTGTAGCTAAGAATGTGAACTTTGAGTCAGAAAGTTCCCGGATGAATAGCCAAAAAAATTCACAAACAGGCCACAGGAAAATCATTATGCCTGAACTCTGGCATCTAAAATGTGATTACAATAGAAGATAATATGTTAGTGCAGGATTGAATAATTATCATATTTTCTGGAGTCCTTGGTGCTCTCTGAGTTTGGTGGTTACCTAACTGAGCACCAAGGACTCCAGAAAATGTGATAATTATGTTGGCCTAATTTACAGTGCTGTTGTAAGTAATACAGGTAGTCCTTGACTTATAACCACAATTGAGACCAGAATTTCCATTGCTAAGCAAGTTGGTTGTTAATTTTATGACTTTTGCCACATTTGGTAAGGAAATCACTTACCAAAGTGAAGTTAAGTGAATCACATGCTCATTAAGTGAATCCGACCTCCCCCATCAGAAGCCAGCTGGAAAGGTTGCAAATGGTGTTCACATGTCTCTGGGACACTGCAACTGTTGTAAATACATGCTGGTTGCAAAGTGCCCAAATTTTGATCATGTGACTGTGGAAATGCTGCAATGGTTAAAAGTGTGAGGACAAATTATAAGTCACATTTTTGTGTTGTTATAACTTTGAACATTCACTAAAAGAATGGATGTACATCAAATGGATATACTTATACTTAAATTGTATTTTACAACTGCACTTGTATTTGAATTGTATTTTACAAAAACTAAGCATATTTTGCAAAAACTGGGCAACATTTTAGAACTTATTTCACCACCTAGTTTCCATATTGGTAACATCCTTAACTTCAGCAATTAGTTTTGACTCCCTTTTGGGGCTACATATCAATACTTCCAGGGGTGGGTTCCGAAAATGTCTACTACCACTCTGTGGGCATGGCTTAGGGTTACGCGCGCGTGCGCTCCCCCAGTGCAATTCTGTGTCTGCACATGCTCAGTCACTATAATCTGCCTGAAACACAGCTGAGGAGCTGATCAGCTGTGCTTCGGGCGAAGAATAAAGAAGAGCATTAACCCGAGGGCGGGTTGGAGGGCCCTTTCCGAAGCAGCAGCAGAGCACAAACGGCCCAAAACGTAAAAAAGCCGCCAAAAATTCACGGGGAAAAATGGCGACGCCCACGGACCGGCACCGACCAAGGCGTGTCCACGACGCCATCATGACGTCACCAGTGCCTCGCTACCGGTTCGGGCAACCCAGTACGAACCGGGAGGAACCCACCCCTGAATACTTCCTGTTTAAATCATTGCAAATTAACTGTTTTTATTTCAAATAAACCTGATATTCCTTCTACAAAGAAGTTGATGGGGCAAGCGGTTCTGTTTGTGGAAACAGCAGCTGGGGAAGAAAGGTTGTTATATTATTTCTTATTAAACAAAGCAACTGACATTGCAATTTCTCATTACTAATGAATTTTTGAAACATCAACTTCTACAACTATATTGAACATAAATGTTGTGATGACTAAAGAAAAAATATGCACAGAAATATATTTTGTTGTAATTAAATGCCATATAGAAAATATTGTGAATATGGAATATTCACTACAACATAGCAGAAGGGATTTTGGAAGCAGCCATTTAATTTGCATGACTTTTGTGTGCATGTGACAAAGAGTGTTTATAAGATAGTTCACTCATCCCTAAAAGGAAGCTGAGTTAAGTATCTCTTCAAAGAACACCTGATATGACAGCCCTGGGCAACAAACAGTCTGAATAAGATTAACTTGATTTGGTTTCTCCTGTCACAATTACCTATAGTATTACCTATAATACTATTAGCAAGACCTTGAGAAATACAATAAAGCACCTGGAGGAGGGTTGCTATTCTCTTCAAAGAATGCTGTTTGAACAACTGTAAGTCAATGCCAAAAAAGATTCAAAGGTGTTTTTCCAAACCTTGCTTACTTTCACTAGATTCATATTAAACAATTAACAACTTTTTTTTTTAAAAAAAGAAGTATTCCCCCCCTCCAGCCCCCGAGATATAAAGTGTAATATTAACATTACAAGGCACTCTAAATGGCATAGAAGCAATTTAATGACTAAGATTTTCAACAGATTCAATTTTGAAGTATTAGATTTTAAGTTCCACATACAGCAGAAATGTAAGATTAAAATTAAACTTTTTTCTATTTATTTCTTTTAATATTAGTCAACTATGTAAGTTTTATAGTTGAAGTTGTTTGCAGAATACATTTATTAATAAGGTAATCCTTATTTTATGGTTTTCTAATTGTTTTACCTGTGAAGACCAAGGTGATATGTCAAATTTTGATTTGGCTTTAACTTTTTGTTGAGACAGAGAACTCAAAATGATTTTGGTCCACTCAAAAACCCACTACCACTTCTAGGTGACTGTTAACTTAAGTATCTATAGGCAAAAAAAAAAAAAACCCTAGTAAAAGGCATTAGGATGACTAATGGCCCAACCATCTATTCAACTGACAGCTAGATGGCTGGAGTGTAGAAAAAAAATTAGCCATCTTCACCCCAATTTTGTTTCTAATTCACTCCCCAAAACTCAAGAAGAGAAGGAAATGGAATAATAATGTAATTTTGTTTCTAATTCACTCCCCAAAACTCAAGAAGAGAAGGAAATGGAATAATAATGTAATTTTGTTTCTAATTCACTCACCAAAACTCATGAAGAGAAGGAAATGGAAAAGAGAAGGAAATGGAATAATAATGATGATAGTGCCTAGCATTTCCTATTTTAGCAGGTCCTCTTTAGGCTCACATCTCTATGTCCAAAGGCCAGAAGAGCATCTTAAGCTTGTTTGTATGATACAACCTGACTGCTACATCCTAATTCAGGTAGAATACATAACTACTGAGATAATTTTGGAAATTTTGTATATTCCTGAGACAAAATAACCAGGGTTCACACAACACAATAACCCAATTAAATAAGTGCAGTTACACAGAGTAGACATTAGGAGGGGGGGTGAATGAAAATTATAAAACATTTAGATATTAAGCATTTTTATAGATACTTTACAGTAGTAAATGAAATTTCCTGCATAGTGACTAGATTCCCACATTGTGTTAAGCCATAGTTTGCTGATCTATGATTT
Organism: Thermophis baileyi; assembly: GCA_003457575.1. Lineage (NCBI taxonomy): Eukaryota > Metazoa > Chordata > Lepidosauria > Squamata > Dipsadidae > Thermophis > Thermophis baileyi. The sequence goes on from QLTV01001682.1 coordinate 3,398,219, forward strand.
ACTAATTAAACCACAATTGGTAGGCTCTCACATTGCACCAAAACATATTGTATTGCACTTTGTTTAATTTAGGGTTATGTGAACCCAGGAAACAGGTGTCTGGTAGATCTTACAACTGTGCCATGGTTCAACAAACTATGGCTTATCAATATGTGAATCAGGCCACTTTCCTCAGAAGCACCACTGCCCAGAGAACCAGGTGATGAACTATCACTTGTTTAGGCTGTTATTGTAACATAGCATTTATTCCTTCCTTCCTTCCTTCCTTCCTTCCTCTTTCTTTCTTTCTTTCTTTCTTTCTTTCTTTCTTTCTTTCTTTCTTTCTTTCTTTCTTTCTTTCTTTCT
>QLTV01001682.1:3441386-3454561 GCA_003457575.1 Thermophis baileyi
AGGGAGGGGGGAGAGGGAGGGGGAGAGAGAAATGAGAGAGGGAAAAGGGGAAAATTGAGAGAGAAGGAGAGAGAAAGAAAGAAAGGAAGGAAGCAAGGAAGAGAGGAAGGGAGAGGGAGAGGAAAAAAAAAAAAGAGAGAGAGAGAGAGAGAGAGAGAGAGACCTATTTCCCACAGAAAACACCCAGAGCCACAAAACCTGGGTAGGCGTGGCTGGGGCGGGTCATGTGACTGGGTGGGAGTGATGTTGAGTTGGCCATGCTCACCCAGGTTTTGTGGCTCCCAGTGTTTTCTGTGTGAAATGGGTCCAAGTGGCTCTTTGAGTGTTTAAGGTTGCAGACCCCTGATCTAGACTTAGAATCATAGAGTTGTAAGGTGTCACATAGGCCTTTTTTATTTTCAGATCTTCTTTGAGTTTTCTCAACTTTTCTACAGTCTTTCATTTCCTTTTCTCATAAGAGCAGTTCAAAACTGTGCTTTTAATATCTTAATTTTTAGGAACTTCCACCCATTTCAAACTACAGCTACCCTACAGCTATTCTCTTCAGCAATTTATTAATAGTAATCATCTGCAGTATTATTGTTAAAAATTATCTTCTGTGTGGATTAGTTATTTGAAAGTAAAACTAAAAAGATGATTTGTCATATTATCTTATTGTTCTCAGCATGTACTGTATTCCATTCCATGTTATATCTTTTTTATTGTCTTTGCATCTGAAACTATCTAAATATATTTGAGATTATGAACGAAACGAAGGATTTAAGAGACTCTAAGATAGCAAGATCTATGTGAAACAGTTGGAGAAACCTCTTAATCATTAGAACCATTGAGCAAGGTAGAAGTAGCCCTTGGGTGTTACTGATTTCTTTCCAAGATTATAGGAGACAGACTTTTCAACATAGTGTCAAGAATGCTGAAAAGCATTAAAAGGATAAGGAATACTTGTTAACCTTGATTTTGGAATCACTGCCTAAAGCTCCACTGGAGTCTTTTCAACACATTTCAAATGAGAAAGGAGTACACATGGTTCTTTCTTTTGTTATTTCCTGATTAAACTAATTCATGTCTGAATTTTTTCCCCCTCACAAATAGGATAATTGGGAATCAAACTTGGAACCTCAAGGACTCTGATGAATAGGCATCATTTAGCCTCAGGAATTAATGAACTTAGACACAAGTTAATTCTGAACACACTCAGGAATAGCCTAACCTTGTAGATATCTCACAAAATAGAACCTACTTGCCACTGTTTTTTTGAAATAAACATAGTAAAAACAAATAATATTCTTGTCCCCCAGAGCACCTCATTGAACCATCTACTTTTCTGAGCCTATGTAATTCATGCAGAATTGTATTTTCAGAACAATTCTGAGGTGACTGCTGATTGCATTAGCCTCGAGGGAGGTCACAGTGGAGCAATGCTGAGTTCAAAGCAGTGACAAAGTAAAGCTGATTTTTTTTTTTTGAGGAAAGACTAAAAGAAAGTCTTTGGAGAATTTCTGTTCAAATTATCTCTCCAGTTAGGAAAAGGAAACATCTTTAAAAGTACTTAAGTACCAAGTGAGTGACCCTTCACTGTTGGAAGGTTGCCTCACTAATGATGCAGAGAAGAAAAACAGCCATTTCTGGCAGACTTGTTTCATGCCAGACAAAAAAGTTCAAAATGCCTGCTCAAAATAAATATAGCTTGGAAACCTGGCAGAAGAAGGCAATCTGACAGCCAAGACTTAGCTCATACTGGGGGGCAACCCAGGAAGACGCGTACTTCTTATCCCCCATTTCAGTCTGCAGAATAGCCTTGTAATTGCTTCTAATCCAGATGTGTGGGTATGGAATGTTTCCTTTCTAGGATGCAAACAAGAAACAGCATGAATGCAAGAGCTGCTGCATCCTCTTGGACTGTATTCCTGAGGGACAAATTTTCAAACAGAAGCATGTTTTCAAAATGCTACATATGGGGAGTAAAAAAAAAAAAAGAATTATGTCCTCAGTTGTGCTGACTTGCTGTGGTAGTGTCAAAAGAAAACGGCGAATAAAAATAAAGGCATGGGAAATAGGAATGTTTGAGAAGCAATAAAATGAATTGTGTTGTGATGGTGGTGAATTGTGTTGTTCTAGGAAGGCTGCAAAAAGCATTTGATCACCCTAATAATAGATCAATGTACTACAATTTTAAAATATCACCGTCACCCGTTTTTGTCAATAAAAAATATCCAAATTGTTACCACCACTTTATCCCCCCATGAATAATGTAAAATTAAATGATTTTACCCCTCCTGATTTTCTAAATAGATTGAAGCGCAGTTGGGGGTACCTTCAAAAAAGTTTATAGCATCATCTGGACAAAAAAACCCACACAGAATTTGAAGCATTATCTGAAAGTAGGAAAAACAAGGTGAGGAACTGAGGGAAAAAAGTCAGAATGAAAATGAGTTTCCAAGGAGAAGAAAGAAACAAAGTCAAGAATGTTAGGACTAAATTGAATTGAGTATTTCACAAAGATTATATACAACGGTCAACATTCCTCCCCCCCCTTCGCTGATCAATCCTTTGGTTTTTATAATATTTGAATCTTATATTTCAATATACCAAGCACACAAATTGCATGTGTCTACATGTACTTTACAGTTATTTAGGGATTTAATGATTTTTCTGAAACCTGGTGCTCACCAGTTTTGTCATATTACAGCTCTTCCCATTTCTACAGTTAACAGAATTATGAAGCTTGGATAAGCTGCATTAAGACCACGAGCTCGATTGTTGTCACTAACATTGTATCATGCACATAAAATTAAAAAGAAAAAAGCTCCCCAAAACTGCATCCAAAAATTAAAAATCTCACAAATACCCAAATATTAATCAAAACTATAAAAGTATTGTTAATTAATTATGAGCCCTCAGTTTTGGAAAGCGAAATCAAGTACTCTAAAAATTCTATAATGTAACTTGAGATCATACTTATTGTTTGGTAGCTGATTAAATACTCCTTACAAAATAAAGCAAAAATAATACAATCTCTTGTTTAAGATCAGATAGCAATAGCAATAGCACTTAGACTTATATACCGCTTCATAGTGCTTTACAGCCCTCTCTAAGCGGTTCACAGAGTCAGCATATTGCCCCCAACAATCTGGGTCCTCATTTTACCCACCTCGGAAGGATGGAAGGCTGAGTCAACCTTGAGCCGGTGAGATTTGAACCGCCGAACTGCAGCTAGCAGTCAGCTGAAGTAGCCTGCAGTGCTGCACTCTAACCACTGCGCCACCTCGGCTCTTTAAGATAATCTGCATATTTAAAAGTGCAGCATATGTTGTTCTAGAGCAGGGGTCTTTCACACTCAAAGAGCCACTTGGACCCGTTTCCCACAGAAAACAAAACACAGGGAGCCACAAAGCCTGGGTGGGCGTGGCCAACTCGACGACACTCCTACCCAGTCACATGACCCCCTACCCATGCCTGGTGGGCGTGGCCAATTCGACATCACTCCCACCCAGCCACAAAACATTTTGAACACGTGTACTGGAGGGTGCAGTCAGCTGTTAAACTGAATAAAAAAAGGACTATTGTGCAAAGAGCCCGGCAGTATCGGGACTAAAACAAAGCAAAGCGCAGTGCCCCGCCCCCCCACCTGAGCCCGGCGGTATCAGGTATCGAGCCCCAGTCCGAGGCTCGACATTCCTCGGGGGGAGAGACAGAGGGTGGTGCAGCCAGCGCCTTACATGTGCCCAACGGCAGTGGGGATACCGGCGAAGACAGCTGGTGACAGGTCGCGGCACCTGGCTGCAGGCAATCCCCACGAGGCTTCCGACTCCCAGCGCTGCGGAGTCTGACTGGCTTTATGCTGCTTTATCAGACTCACCAGGTGCTGAGGTCCTGGCTGCAACAAAGCAAAGCGCGGCGCCCCCCCCCCTTTGGCCGAGCGTGGAGCGAATCTCTTACTCACCTTCTCACCGAGTAGTGATCTCCGGCGAGGCGAGGAGTGACTGGGAGGGGTGGGGTGATGGGCGGGGCCAACCACATGAGGAGTGACTGGGAGGGGAGCGAGTCTCTTCTCTTCTCAAGCCAAGCAAGGAGTCACTGGGCCCGGGGCGAATGGGTGGATGAAATCAGCCAGAACTACCGCTGAAAAACCTAACTACCAGTGGGTGCGACAGGGAGCCGCAGGAGAGGGGCGAAAGAGCCGCATGTGGCCCCAGAGCCGTGGGTTGCCTACCCCTGTTCTAGAGATTTATCAACTATTGAAGTCTCTGACTTGATAATATGCTATTTTAGTCCCACACAATATAATGTCCATCATAGTCTAATAAAAAATATTCTTTCTTTTTCTATTTTGTTTTATCTTCCTTTCCCTCAAAATTAACCAAGATGTTTGATCTGGAAACTACAAAGTTAGAAAAGCTGAAGCATGGTAAAGGACTCCCCAAATTTGGCTTATTGCAATTATTAAACTTCTTATAGTTTGCAGCTGTTTTGCATCACCCCTTCTTTCTCCTCTTTTGGTTCATCTAATAAACTTTACCTTAAACATATCAAAGAAGTAGCCATGCTTGAACTAACTCCCTAATGTGATTAACGTAAGGAATTTCCTAAAGAACAAAATTCTTGAGCCACTTAAAAATGAACCAATTAATTATGGCATCTACTTTAATGAACTTAAGTCCACTTCAAGAGCACAAAATATTATCCTGAGAATATTACTTTGTGCAACTGAAGTGTACTCTGGTCTGTACAGCTTACAGTATGTCACAACTAGTTGGTTAGTTCTTAAATTATAAGAATTATAATTATAAGACACATTTTTTTTGCCAATTTGTTTTGAAATTATTACTAGAAAGTACTCAGAGCAGTTTAATACTGAAATCACTATTATAAGTCTCCATTTGATGATATTCACCATGTGTTTCCTAAAGATTCCAGTATTTTAAAGCTCTCCACAGATGAGCCTATAGAAAATAATTTTTGGTGCCCGGCAACATAAGTAGCACTTGAATTCAAGATCAAATTGGCTAAACTCAAGATAAATACTGAGTTAAAATAGCCAATATGGATTCTTTAAAACAAGATCTTGTTAAACAAATATCCTAAGCTAGAAGAACTTCCATTAATATAGCGCTGAAGTCATTTTGAATAATACCTTCTCAAAGTTTCTTGAAAAATTATACTGCCAAGGCATAAACAAGAAATTATTTTTACTAAGCGGGAGATAGTTAAACAAGATGTCGAAATATAAACAGTCATTTTTATAATGGAAAGAGGTGAAAAGTAATGTGACCTAAAGAATCTGCTCTCTGCAGTATATTTAATGATCTGGAAACCAGTCAACAAAAGGCACTTTCACACCACCATCATTTCCATTCCCCAACCTCTCAACCTTTTCATTTCCATTGACCTCAAAAAGCCGAGGGGGAATGCGCAGAAACTTCATTCAGTCAACCACCTCTGAACTACCCAGTGATCCCGAAAGAGCCAAATTTCTCTCAGATCATTCCACAGAAAAATACATGTATAGTAATTCTTCCCCTGTTATGCTCTTAGTTTATACTGTGTGCATCTGTTTAGTCATATCCCAAAAATAAACATACCTGGGTGGTTGCTTGTATATGGAATTGCACAGCCACCAAGCCATCTTCCTCTTCAATCACCTCTAGAACATGCAAATGAAGCAAGATCAGGCAATAGTATCTGTGCTGCATTTTCAGATAACCTGCATACAACTGCGGGGAAAAATGACTTACTCCAATACAGACAAATCATGGGAATACAAAGATCCAGAACTGTTTCTGAACTGCTGCTATAAATCTGTGGAGGGAAAAAGTAGTATACCAGCTCTCACTCTTCTAGAAAAATAAAAACGGAAGTGTGTTTTCCCATGATGCATAATTAATTAATGGAAGTCAGTGGCACATCATACATACATATGCAAACACACTGTACATATGTATTCATCATATTATTCTCTTTCGGGGCAAGCAATGTCATACAAAATGCAGTAATACAAAGTGCAGTAATGCAAGTAATACAAAGTATTACTTGAATAATAATTCCCACTGTATTCAACGCTGATTTTTTCACCTGACTATACACTTCTCACTTCTGTATAATGAAGTCTGTTCTTAGACACAGCCATTTTCACTTTCGAAATTCATCCATTCCTGCAGCTAGCAGTATAGCTAGGATGCGAGTAGGCTAGATTCCATACCAGTAAATATGAATAATGTATACAAGGTAGATTAAAGATAGACCTGAGACTTGAAGACAATGGAGATAGAGGAAAGGTAAATGTAATGAATCCTGGAAGTTTTAACACTGCAGAAATACTGGCATACAAATACAAGTGGAATAAAATAGGACCAATGATACAAAGAAGCAGCTCAGAATATACATTAAAGCAAAGGAATTCTAACTTTACATTTCCTTACATAGATGTAAGGGGGGGGGGAGCTCTTTTTTCTCACTCATCAGGAGCAACATAGATAAGAGCCCGTCTCCTCTTGGAATGAAGGTCTAAGAGCAGAATCAAAAGAGACTATCCTGGTCCTCTTTTTAAACCTTATTGAGAAGGAAAATTTCCTGCTCCTGGTCAATTCTTCAAAGTTGGATTTTTCTGGGATCTGGTGGCCTCTATCTAGACCAGCGGTTCTCAACCTGTGGGTCGCGACCCCTTTGGGGGTCGAACGACCATTTCACAGGGGTCGCCGCGCGCGTTAGCCCGCCATCTTGGTGCCACCGTGACTGCAGGGGTGAAAAGGTCCCGGTTCGGCCGTGCTGCGGGTCGCCGGACAGCTGGTAGCCCGGACGCCGCCATTTGAGTTCTTTTACCCTCTGCACATGCGCAGAATGCTTTGCGCATGCGCAGAGGGTAAAAGAACCCAAATGGCGNCGCGGCGGCGGCGGGGGGGTTGCAGGGGGGTCGTGCCATTAGAAAGGTTGAGAACCACTGATCTAGACTGATAGACAGGCTCAAATTTTCCCTTAACTCACTTGGGTCTGAGAGTTTTGGGAATGGGGTTTCTTCCCCTACCCTACAATCTATCACTATTATTCCAGTACATATATGAATCTTCTTTCACGCATTTCCTCATTAAGTTTCATCACCAATCATTCCATCACTTTTATTTTTAGTTTCATACATTCTGATAAATACTTCTTGTTTAGTCCTTTTCACTCATTTCCAAAACATGTTTTTATTTCTCTCAAAACTGCTCTGCAGTTTCTTTCCCTTTTTAAATGTTAACCTTACTACATTCTTTGCATCTCTCTCTCTCATATACTGTAATTTTCTCATTCTCATTTTCTGAAGCAATCTGTCAGCTCTTTGTGGTTGTACAGGTCAAGAAACAGAACCTGCAGAGATTCCAGATATGCTACTTAATTTTTAAAGAGTATAGTAATAGAATCTTGAAAACCTGTCAAAAACATTCATTGCCCCTTTTTAAAGATAAGGTCAAGGCAAAGCTGGTATGAATCGTTTTCTCACACCTCCTACTTTCCTGAGGTTAACCAATCATTTCATGTGTCCCATTTCCATCCAGAACTAAATTCTTCTTCACAATCATTTCCTTCTTTTGCCTTCAACCAAAGCTTCTTTCGCTTCATTTTTCTATCAAGCATCCTTTTTAAGTGTTCCCATTAGTATAACTTCTCATACTTCTGTGGTATTCTATAACATAATTGTGTTCACGTTGTTCTAAATAACTTCACATTCTCATTCTTTATGTCTACTTTCTACTTATTTGGGTGGGAAATTAGTATACCTTCAACTAAGGTATACCTTCAATTAAAGAATACTAAGGTATTTTCCATACAGGATTCATTCTTTAGCATCCTGCAGTCATTTTACTTTAATTTTTAAAATTTCTTTTGTTCCATGTCCATTTTTCCCAAGATCCATCCAAACCTGCCAAAAATGCTTTGTCTCATATTTAGAAACTCTCATAAGCTTTGTGTCCTTTATTGATTATTTTTATTTATTTATTTATATCCCACCTTTATTACTTTTACAAATAACTGAGGCAGTGAACATATCCAATACACCTTTCTCCTCCTGTTTTCCTCACCACAACAACTCTGTATAGTGGGTTGAGCTGAGAGAGAGTGACTGTCCTAAAGTCACCCAGCTGGCTTTCATAGCTACGGCAGAACTAGAACTCCCAGTCTCCTGGTTTTAGCCTGGTACCTTAACCATTTGACCAAACTGGCTCTATCTCAGGCTTTCATTACAATCAATCATATTAATCATGCTTTTATATTTATATTCCTTCCTTTACCACATGACTTATAGCTGAACCATACCAATAGCTCTCACAAAACAGTTATCTTTTTTATTCATTTTTGACCACTGAATGATCTAATCACTTTTTTTTGAATGCTCTCTCTTGTTCTCACCCAGTTTATTCCCACTGTTGTTTAACAGAATAACTTTGCCCCCAAATAATATTCATTTAGAATTTTGCAGTTTTTCACCAAACTCAGCCTGCATCAATTCTAGATCAACTAAACTCCAAATTTTTTTACATAGAATTTGGCCTATTATTTCATATTTTTTTTTTAAATCTTTATATAGAAGTGAAACCAGGGGTGGGTTCCTCCCGGTTCAGACCGGTTCTCCCAAACCGGTAGCGGCCCGCTGGTGATGTCATGATGACATCACCGAACCGGATTGGTCGGTGCTGGTCCGTGGGGGCCGCCATCTTTTTTAAAAAAATTTTTTATTTATTTTTATTTATTTTTTTTTATTTATTTATTTTTTCTTCTGAGCATGTGCAGAAGCTGACTTCCGGCATTGTGCATGCCGTCACCATCTTTTTTTCAGCTTTTTTAATTATTATTTTTTTGATTTTTTGTTACTGCGCATGCGCGCGCGCACCCACGAGGCATGCCCACACGGCACGGGAGGGAGCGAACCAGCAGCGAGGTAAGTTGGAACCCACCCCTGAGTGAAACCCATGTATTTTGGTAAAATCCAGAGCAATAGTAGGAAGAACATCAATCACAATTCCAGATAATTGTGTTACATAGCTCTTATTTTAAGATTCTTTGCTATGCATTCTTTTTATTCTTTGAACAAACCAGATCCACAACACCAATATTTGTTCTTATAGCAAAGATGAAACTAGTCTCAGTGTTGCTTGCAAATGATCATCAGTCAGCCTTGCCTTTAATGCAGCTTTAGTAACTGTCATTGATGAGGAAATTTTTTGAATATAAATGTATTTCCATTATTGCGAATATCTTGTGGAAGCAATGAGTAACTTGGGTATCTTTCTCAGGAGAGGCACTTGTAGAAATCTCTAATTCCACCAAATTCCTCAAAATAATGTAACACTGAAACTCTACCATCTCCTTGCCAGCTTTGTCAGTTTGCACAACAAACAATGCAGAAAAAGATCTGAAATTTGATTCAAGGGTCTTATAAAAGGTTTCAAAGATTTGGGTTTAACGTTACTTGAGGAATCCAATTACTTGTTTCACCTACAAAGGAAACTTGGTTTTGAATGATTTAACACGGTCCTATTATCACCTGTTTTCTACCCTGAAGTTTCAAGTTCAGTGCATTCAGATGATCAATTACATCTGTTACAAAAGCAAAACTGAGGATAAAAGTAGAATCCCTTCTCTAATGACTTAGTACTTCGAGACTGTGTTCAGCTATCTAATTTTGGTGCAATATAAGAGTTTAACATCCTTGCTTAAAAAGAGATGAACTGCCTGTGATACATTCCTTATGCACCTATAATCCTTTAGTGCCTTTATATTGCGGGAGCAAAAACAAACAAAAAGAGAAGCAGGAGGTATTCAGACAGTAGCATGGTACAGTAAGATGCTTGCAGGGCATCATCCTATTCCCTCTCCAGACCTTCCCAGACACCAAGAGGCTAGCATAGAGGTGGAGTGGTTTTGGGGGAGGGAGGGAGGCAGCAAAGGCAGGGAGGAAGACAAGGTCTTTGGTCCTGTTTATATACTTGTTTTTACCCACCCAGCTTGCAGCTTGTGGAGAAGTAATATGGACTTTGAGATACAAAGGGTCACAAGGCTGTGAAATTGGGTTTGGACTAAAGGTCTTTCTCTGGTTCAAGTTCAGTTAATGCCCTTATCCAAGGCCCCTCAGGTCACTTGGACACAGTCAGGTGTGCCTGTCAATTTTCCTTTGTGTCTCTGACCTCCTGCTGCAACCTTCCCCCCCTTTTTTTTTTTTACTCGGCTACCTGAATCCTCTGGGGTGACTCAAAAGCTTTGTCACAGCATGCTAGCTTCAAAAAGAATAGACTAGAGCATGAAAACTGCCATCAGGCATTGCAAGATGATGTTTGCTGCTAAGCAGGCAGCAGTGTATAGAGGAAAGGTCCCACTCTAATCCTCATTCATCACTGACTAGTTTGGGGCTTGGGCAAACTACCAGGAGTAATTTGGAAGGTCACATGTTTGAGTCCCTTTTCTAAGTGTGGAAAAGCAGAAGAAATATCCTGCATATCCTGCATCTACCTCATCTTTCTTGTGTCCTTGTAAAACATAGATTAAGCATGAGGCAACAGTATGCTGCAGCTACCAAAATAACATAAGCTGACAGCCATTAATAGCCTGCCCTTTTATGAATTTGTTCACCTGCATTTAAAACTATAAAATTAGGTGCTCCATGCTAGTGCACATTTTCATACCCCTTCATCGGCTCCTCTTACTGAAATTCACTCCAAGTTAAACTAATTCTGTTGTTGTAGGCCAGGGGTGTCCAACCTTGTCAACTTTAAGACTTGTGGACTTCAACTCCCAGAATTCCCCAACCACCCATGCCCCATGCTAGCTGGGGAATTCTGCTTGTTGAAGTTCACAAGTCTTAAAGTTGAACACTCCTGCTGTAGGCTTTCCTTACAGGGAGCCTGATCCAACACCTTGATATTATTTCACATTTTATTGATTTATTTCCTTTTCCAACCACAATCATGCTACTTGCTTTATAATACCCTTTATAAGCATGTTCCCTATCACTTCATGTAAGGACAGGACTACAATAGTTGCTTTATTTTACAACCCACTAATACAGATGACTTCCTATTTTCAAAGAACATGCCCTCTTGGTTATCGCTTTCAATTCATTCCCAGCTCATAGAAACAAAGTCACAAAGCTGTTCCAGTTTTAATGTTTTTCCTTCTCCCTCCAACGTGACTTTTTCCATGGACCAAAAATCCAGGACAAATTATTTACAATTTCCTATAGTAAGGGGATGGGATCTTCCCAGATCCTATAAGCTGGGTTAGTTTGTTATAGGAATGCTCTCTCCTTTCCAGTTGCTACTGCCATTTTGGCTTGGGCTGCCAAAGAGACTGGACACTTGGCTTCTACAGATGCATTTGTCCACAGAGTGCCTAACTGGCACTATGCAAGCTGCTGGATTCTTAGCCATGTTTTAGAAGAGTACTTGCCTTGTTTTAAAATACAAAAAAAGCAACTTTTTGAAGGAATACCAGACCTGCCTTGGAGGAAGATGATCAGGAGGAGGCCCTACTGTTGATTTAAACTAGGAAAAAAAACAGCTAGAGGGCTATTTATTGCCAGTTCTGTCACAAATTAATGTATTCTATTTTTTTTTTTGCAAATTCTGATTATGTGGTTTCACACAGCTGCTTTCTAAAATTAAAGATAAAGGTTTCCCCCTGCCAATTGTGTCTGACTGTAGGGAGTGGTGCTCATCTCCATTTCTTAGCTGAGGGAACCAGTGTTGTCCAAAGAGACTTCTGTGGTCATGTGGCCAGCATGACTATACGCCGAAGTGCACGGAACACTGTTACCTTCCCACCGAAGTGGTGCCTATTTATCTACTCACATTTGCATACTTGCGAACTGCTAGGTTGGCAGGAGCTGGGGCAAGTAACAGAAGCTCAACCTACTTGATGAGGGACATATGCAATAATATTCTGCATCTTTAGTGGCTGACCTCTGGGTGATGTCATTGCATGACTAGCTGCCAGAACTGGTATTGTCCTACAGCAGGGCTGTCAAACTCCCGGCCCGCGGGCTGGATGCGTCACGCGTTGGCCACGCCCACACCCAGTTTAGCAAAGGGGAAAAAGTTCCGATACATCACGTGATGCCGCCATGACGACTTGAGTGTGAAACCCCTGTCCTACAGCATTCATCTGTGTTGTGGTGTTGAGGTAGAATTGACAAAAAAAAAATTCCCCTTTTAGCTGGAGTGACAAGGTACAGGCTCAGCCAATTGGTATAGGCTCAATTGAGTGTGGCTAGCCATGGCCATTTACCACCAAAACCGATGTTTTCCTGCAGCCATTATTTATTGGTCCCTCCCCTTTATCCAGCTCCTGATTACCAGGCCACATGTAGGGCAGAGGGGTATATGAAACATCTCAGCCAGATGCAGATTTAGTGTTCTTCCATAAGAGTACCAGATACAAATTTGAACAAATCACTCTAGTAGTCTCCTTGAAAAATGCAAGATCCATAATCAGAAATAGTGATAGGTCACCAGCTTGCTGTGCCAACAACCTGTCACTCAGGAAAAGCCTCTATCTCAGGTAATTGCCTACATTTATCCAAACCTGTCCCACCCCACGTTAAGGACAATTGGTTTCTTCTCTCCATCAGCAGATGATCTTGGGGAAGGGGAGGGGGGGAAATGCAACCAAGGAATCCATAAATCACTCTAATTATCTCAGTTACTTCAAAATTTTAAGGACATCAGTCACCAGCTGGCTCATATTTTTCTGCAAGCTCAAGGATGGGAGGAATACATGTTAACAGAGCTGTGAGGAACAGCCCTAAGAATGGAACTGGCCTTTTGTACAGTTTTGAACTTTTGTACATGGTGGGTGAATATTTTAATTGAGCCTGCAGATTGTGAAACCAAGTTCCCTTTCCATCTATTATTGCCATCTCTAATTCATTAGTGCAAATGTAACATACAATTTCTTTTCTGCCAATGTGCTTAATTCTGCACCTGCTCGTCTTGAATGACATTTACCATTTTGAAGTCCTTTTACCAAGTATGGGAAAGAGCCTTTCAGAGCTCTTTGCCATCTCTTTTTGATTTTGCCGAATAGAATAGAATAGAAGAATAGATTAGATTAGATTAGATTAGATTAGATTAGAATAAAATAGAATAGAATAGAATAGAATAGAATAGAATAGAATAGAATAGAATAGAATAGAATAGAATAGAATA
>QLTV01001682.1:3466703-3495839 GCA_003457575.1 Thermophis baileyi
CTTCTCTTCTCTTCTCTTCTCTTCTCTTCTCTCTTCTCTTCTCTTCTCTTCTCTTCTCTTCTCTTCTCTTCTCTCTTACGACCATTGCAACATCCCCATGGTCATGTGATCAAAATTCAGATGCTTGGCAACTGACTCATATTTATGACGGTTGCGGTGTCCCTGGGTCATGTGATCACCTTTTGCAATCTTCTTACAAGCAAAGTCAATGGGGAAGCCAGATTCACTTAACAACCATGTTATTAATTTAATAACTTAATTCATTTAACAACTGTGGCAAGAAAAGGCATAAAATAGAGCAAAATTCACTTAGCAACTTAGCAACAGACATTTTGGGCTCAATTGTGGTTGTAAGTTGAGGATGACCTATATTCTAGCTTGCAGCTCCTAGATAGAATGGGTCAATAGATCAGCCAAGGAAGACATGCCCTACAAAGTCTTAATGTAGCTCTCTGTGTAAAACGGAGCTTCTCTGTGTTGCTCATTCCTCCTCTCTCTTGCAATTTGCCATTCGTCCCGAGCCCCCAGAACAGAATTCTGAAAGCACAAAGTAGGTTAAAGTGATGGTAGAAGATAACTGATAAAAGGATGTCTGCTTTTCCCTAACAGAAGTGATTTCTGTAATACCAAGCTAAACAAAATTGTCATTACTGCTACCCAACAGTCCTGGAGCTGGCAGAAAATGATTGCAGTGGAAAATGTGCTGCCCCCATCAGTAATCCATATCCTGCAGAGACACAATGCCAGCAAATGGAGCTGTCTTTATATACAATGTGCAAGACATGTTAAGGATAGGAAAATAAATTCCACAGCTTTGTTGCTTTCCTTACCCATCCAACATCTCCAGTTAGCAGGAAAATATCCACCAGCCACTCTTCTTAACATGGGATGGAGCTGGGCTACAGCAAGGAAAGGAAGGGGGGAAAAAAAGGCTTTGATAAGATGGCTCAACGGGATGGTTTAATTTTCTCTGCTCTGTTTTTTGCACAAGTGTGTTCAAGGGGAGCCCAACTGCAGCTTACACAGGTGCAGAAATAGTGGCACTGTGAACTAGCACACAGAATTACTCCTATAGTCCATTGCAGCTTTCCCCCCTCACTTTCTTCTCTGAAGTGCGGCTCTTCAGGCTGACATAGATCTTAAAATTGAGCATCAACTTTGAGATCTGGTAGGTACAGAGGAGGAGAACCTTTCTAAAAGATCCAGTTCCTCTCCCTACCAAACATGCAGGTAATCCTTGGCTTGGGACAGGAACTGGGACCAAAATTCTGATTTGGTCAAAGAGCATGATGTTACATGACCACTTTGCTTAGCACTGGCAATCCTGGCAGTTTCTGTTGCTATCATTAAGTGAAGACTGTGAAGGTCCATAACAAGGATTTCATGTAAACCATGATATTAGAAGAGGCTCTGAAACTGCATCCTGGGCAAGCAGGCCAGTGGGTGGACAGGCAGGTGCTACAGGTGGGCACTGTGAGTGTGGGTACAGAGTACACTTGCGGCTCTTTGGGAGAAAAAGAGCAGGATCAGGAGTGATTTGCAACGTCCTGCAGGCTTCCCCATTGACTTTGCTTTTGGGGAGCTGGCAGGGAAGCTCACAAATGGCAATCCCATGACCGTGGGATGCTGCAACTGTTATAATTGTGAGCCAGTTGCCAAGCAGCCAAATTGTGGTCATGTGACTGCAGGGTGCTGTGATGGCCGCAACTTCAAAGACCAGCCACGAGTTCCCCTTGTTCAGTGCTGTCACAACTTTGAACTGTCACTGGAAGGAGTGGTTGTAACTTGTGAGCTACCTGTAATCGCTCCGGAAGGAGTGAGATACAACACCTTCAGGCAGCCAATAAATAGGTGCTGGGCTGATCCCACCCTCTAGAGGTCACCAAATAGTTTGAGAAGTGCTTCAGAATGTACTACTGGCAAAACTACCATGGCTTGCTGACTGCTTAAAGTGGGAAACACTAACACTAACAGTTAAGAATACGCTGCCTCGGGAATAGACTGGGGACAAGATTAAGACAGCATCATGTCAGAAAAAGAAATTGCTAGAGCTGTGGATAGGTCAAGTGGAAAAGAATCTTGGTCAATCATTACATAAGTTACAGTGAAAAAAGCCACAATTAAGCAGGAGGCACAAAGCCAATGTTTCCTAGTTGGTGGCTCAAGAAAATGCTGAATTATTTTTGTTTTCCTTGAGGACATTTTATTGTTACAATTCATTTTCAGTCCTACCTGGGATATTTTAGCAATCTTGTCATATTGCTTACTTTATTCAGCTGATGATATGATCGATTTGGAGTATGTTGAATGAATGAATGAATGAATGAATGAATGAATGAATGAATGAATGAATGAATGAATGAATGAACCTGGCCAATTCTGTTATGGGTCCCTGTTCTCAGGACAGAAGAAAAAGCAAATGGACCCGAGGAATGAAGGAGTTTAATTTCAGCTAATCGTTTCTTAGGACTATGCAAGGTTCCTGGGTATGTGGTAGTGCGCCGGAAGTAACTTGCCTTGGAGTTTACCAGGAGAGCGGCGATGCTGGAAGCAAGCAGCCCTTCTAACAAACGGCTCTGGGTTTGTAAGCGGGGCAGGTGGGATGAAGTAGGATAGCCAGGGAAGAAGAATCTGGCCGAGGGTAGGAAGGCGAGGCGGAGGCGCTCGGGTGCCTACCACGTTTTCGCCTGGGAAAGGCTGGGAAGCGCGCCAAGTTCTGGAGCAGCGACTGCCGCTGTGGGCGAGAAGCGAGGGCGGAGGTTGCCCCGGCGGGACTCCTCCTCCGAGGGCAGGGCCGGGGGCGGGCAGCTGGAGCGAGCCCCGATCTCGCCGTCGCTTCTGCAGCGCGGGGAAACGGAGCAAAGCAGCGGCCGCCGCGGCTGGACCCCAAAGCAGCCCCGACGCGCCGACGACGAGGCTTTGGACCGGTCCTTGCGCCTGGTGGCGGCCGGAGCCAAGTCGGCCGGCAGCCTCGGGCGAAGGGCGAAGGGCGAAAGGCAGCCGCCAACCCCAACCCGCAGCGCTCAACTTTCTTTTCCTGCGGCTGCGAAGGAGGGAAAAAGGCTCGCCAGGGCAAAGGCGAGAGCTGCGGCAGGGGTCGCTCGCCACCATGAGGCGGCTCGGGGGCGTCTGTCTCCGGTGGCCGCCGTTGTTGCTGCTGCCGCTGCTTCTGCGGTGGGAAGCCCCTTTCTACGCGCGAGGTAGGCGACTCTGAGGGGACACCCCTTTCCCGCGCTCCCAACCGCGGGGGCTGCAGAGATTGGGGCGCGCGCGTGTGTCTTGGGGATCGGGATGGAGGGGGGTCGCCTGGGACAATCTTCTCTCTCTCCCCCCCCCTCTCTCCCGGTGCGCGCAGGCGATGAGAGGTTCCGGGAATTGGGTCCAGGTTCTATGTTGGGCATCGTGCTGTTGCGCTGCCGGAGTCGGGTCGGGGCTGGTGGAAAAGGGATGCTCGGGGGGGGGGGGCACCCTCTGTTCTCCCTTCGGATCTGCCGGCCAGTTTTCGGGTGAAATCTCGGGTCTGATCAGTCGTCCGCAACGCGCGGTGCCCCCCCCCCAAAGGCTTGGGACGTCTGCAGCTGCCTTGATCCGAGCTCAGCTGCTCCGACTCCCGGATGAATTCGTACAAGATAGTGAAATGTTGTACCCTGTTGGCTGGGTGCGTGGCTTGATAAAACCCCGACCCACAACTAAGCCAACCTCATTTTAAGCTGGGCACCAAGTCTGGGCTGTAAAAATGTGCGCGCTTACGGTACCCCTTTCCACTGAGGTTTCGTTCTGAGCGATCTCGCTGAGAAGTAGCCACCCTACTTGGTATTCCCTCCCTCCCCCCCCCCGGGTGATCGTCCGGTCGATCCCTCTAGCTTCCTCCTTTTCCGTTTCTACCCGTGTCTCGGAATCTATACGTAAAGCCACCGGAGAGGTGAAGAGGAGAAGTTGCGCGTTGGCCAAAGGAATGGAAGTTTCAGCACTTTTGTATGTGCTCACATCCTCATTTTCTAGTTCAGCGAAGTCAGTGGCTTCGCCGGTTTCAAGACTGAATTGTGTATCTCTCCCACCCGCCCCGTTTGGAAAACTTTGTTCTCCTTTTGTACAAATAGAGAGAGAGATAGGAAAAAAAGGCGCAGGGGGCAAAGCTTTGATGAACTTTGATTTTTTTAAAAATTTAAGCCTTTTCACGTGCGAGAGGGTGGAGCGGCGTCGGCGTTGCTAATTTGCAAGCTGTGGTTGAACGTTTGTGGCGCCAGCGCGCAGGGCATCCCGCCGCACTAACTACCTGCTGCTGCTGCTGCTGCTTTTCTTCCCTACTTGGCATTGTCTTTGTCCCACCCGCTATACGTACGCCTCGTTCCTGATGGGGGTGCGCTGCGTTTGGCTCATAAGGCACGCATGCCGGATCTGCTCGGGCCGTTGATCCATTTCTCTATCGCAGCCTTCAAAGCTCCCTTTTCTACAGCCAAGCCGGATTCCGACAAAGCCACAGCAAAGGGGGGTCTCTTTCTTCCTTCACGCGCCTTGAAGCCAGTTTTCCTCCCCTAAAAGGCAGCTTGATCCTTTGATGCCTTGGCACCCGCCTCCTTTGCTGATCTAATAAAGTTAGTCCCTTCCTATCTATCTCTCTCTCCTTCCTTTCTTCCTTTCTTCCTTTCTTCCTTCCTTCCTTTCTTTCCTTCTTTCCTTCTTTCCTTCTTTCCTTCTTTCCTTCCTTCCTTCCTTCCTTCCTTCCTACCCGTCTTTCTGTTCTGCGGATGAGTGAGAGAGACTGTTGTATTGTTGGATTGGATGCTGGAAGGTTGTGTGCGTGCAGGTTATTTCTAGCCTCTGTTGCATGTTAGGACAGCAGCGCCTTCTCAACAGGAATGCAGCTGCTTTCTCTGCTAGATGAACTCCTTAAAGGTACAGCTCTAATTTGGCGGATTTTGGCTCCCTCTCCTTTTTTTTTTTAATGATTTTGGAGCACATTTTCTAAAAGAGGATTTACTGTCGAAAATGCCTAGATGTTTACTTGGCTGCTCTGATTTTTTTGCAGGGCTGTATTGAACAATTAGATGGGGGGGGCGGGGGGGGGAGAGAAGCAATAGTTTATAGATTATTACTGAACATGTTGCTTGTGCTTGGTGCTAAAAGAGGATTAATTAATACTAGTGGGAAGCAAAATGTACTAATTAAAAATAGGCTGACAATTTTCTACAAAGGATTATCTGAAGGGTCTCTTCTAAGGTTTCTTTTGGCTTCCGTGTAATTTCATCCACCTGTCTTTCCAGATGCTGATTTATAGTTACAGGAAGTTTCTACTTTCAAAAGCTGGGCTCCCATCATTCTCGTGGATTGGCCTCCCCTGGGCAATCATCAGAAAAAAAATGACTTTAGACTGAACCATTCTTTTCTTATCAGAGGAAGTTTTCAACCCGAGGAAGATTAATAGTTTGGAAGTATTGTTTCAAATGCCCAACTCTAACCCATGACTTTAAAAAAAAAAAAAATCTTCACAAGGAGTTTCAGTATTAAGGAAACTGAATCTGGGTGAAAAATTTAAAGGCCGGATCTTTCTCAAGCTAAGAGATTGGGTAGGATTTTATTTTGGCTCTCACCCCAGGTGCTTCTATTTAATGTGTCCTGGCAGTTAATGACCCATCTAGGGATGCTTGCTGTAAAGTACAGGTCATTTGTCATGCTTGCTTGTAAGTGGAAGCAAGTTGATGTCTGCCAGAACACTCTATGCCAGGGTGACTTAAGACAAGTAACCTTTGTGTCACAAGCCTTATTCTAGCATTATTTTTCTGAATCTCCCCCTGCTAGGAAATACTGAGATCGAGGCTTAAGTTTGGACTACATTCAGACTGTATGTATACCCCATATACAGTCTCTCACTTCTACCCTAGAGAAGTCACCATGCTTTGCAAGCAATTTGCTAACTTTTTCTAGCCAAGCAACTGCCAGCCACAGAGTGAAGAAGACGCACAGTCTATCAACAGTCAAATCATTGACTAAGGGACCAGAAGAATCAGTGTATAAGAAAATTCGAAGGAAAAACAAAAGTTGAGTTTATATAAAGTCTGGGTCCTTGTAGTCTTAAGCAATGACCCATCATCTCAAGGAGCCTTTTCTCCTGCAGCTTTATGATCTCTGGCCTAGCCTTATGTCCCTTGCAAGTAGGAAGGGGGGGGGTGCCAATTGGAATTTATATAATATGGTAGCAAGAAACAATTGCTAGAATCATATTGTTGGAAAGGGCTCTTCTAATTCCATGTCTTGCCAGGACAAGGATTTTCAGAGTATCCCACCCAGTCTATCCATCCATTGTTTGAAAATCTCCAGTAATGGAGTACCCATAATTTCAGGAGTCAGGGTGTTCTGCTGCCTTATAGCTCTCACAGTCAAGCAATTACCTCCTTTTTCGATTTCAATCTCTGCAAAGCTTCCATCTGTTGATTCCTGTCCTATTCTTTGTGACAGCACTTCAAATATTAGAGGACTACTATTATGTCTTCCTTTTGGCTTTCTCTTCTTTATTCCCAGCTCTTTCATCCGTCCTCCATAGGATTTAGCCTCTAAGCCCCTCGCCATGGTTATTTGCATTCTTTTCATTCCACAGCATCCTTCTTGTATTTTGGCAACCAAAAACTAAATACGGTTCCAGGTGCTGTTTGATTTAACATAACGTTAAAGTAGAACGAAACTACCCGTTCCCATTATCTTGAC
Organism: Thermophis baileyi; assembly: GCA_003457575.1. Classification (NCBI taxonomy): domain Eukaryota; kingdom Metazoa; phylum Chordata; class Lepidosauria; order Squamata; family Dipsadidae; genus Thermophis; species Thermophis baileyi. The sequence goes on from QLTV01001682.1 coordinate 3,473,406, forward strand.
ATTATACCTCTGTTGTTGATGCAGCCCAAGATTGCATTGGCTCTTTTGGCAGCTACAGGATGGTCTGCCAGGATATCCAGATCCCTCACACAGGTACAATTTCTGAGCCAGGTATCACCTATCTTGTACTTTGTATTCGATTTTTCCCCCTACTTACATGCAGAACCCTATGCAGTTTCACTATGAAACTGCATTTTGTTGCATAGGACCCAATGTTCGAATCTATCAGGAACTTTATGACCCCTGTGCCTAGAGGTATTAGAAACCCCTCCCCCAACTTTGTGTTGTCTGCAATGTGCTGGGCATCCCTTCTATCCTTTCATCTCAGTATTTATGAATATTTTGAACAAGACTGGCCTATGACAAAACCCCAAGGTCCCCAACTGCAAAGGTCTCTCCATGTAGACACAGTTTCATTAAGGACCACCTGAAAATCCATCTAGCAGTGGTACTATATCACTCATGTTCCATTTTGTCAAGAAAGAGTCTATGCCCAACTTTACTGAAGTCTAGGTACACTACATCCACAGCATTTCTGTCTAATTAATCTAGCCATTCCGTCAAAAAAAAAATCCGGTATGATCTATCGTAAACGATAGTAATGATCTTATTTCTTTCTAAATGCTTGCACTGCTTGATTATCTTTTCTGACATTTTCCCAAGTAGTGACTTCTAGCTGATTGATCTGATTGATCTGTTGCATGGGTCCCCTTTTTGTTGTTCTCCAATAGTCTGGTACTTCCCCTGTACTTCAGGAATTCTCCAAGGACCAGTTAGCACCCTGGGATGTTATCCATCTGTTCTCAGGGAAACGAATTTATTCCAAGAAGCTAAGTGTTCTTTCATAGTCCCTTGTCTATTTTGACCTATATTGCTCTTCTGCCCCACCCACCCCCCTTCTCCAGTGCACAGGTTGGACCACATTTTCCTTTTGTGAAAAGTTAGCTGCAAAATAAGAGTTTAGTGGTTCAGCCTTCTCCCTGTTATCCATCACTATCTTGCCATTTTCTCCAACCAGCAGACTGACCATTTCCTTGATGTTTCTCTTTTGTTTTGCACATACTGTACACAGACAAGCCCTTTTTTGGTTATTTTTTGCCACTCATTGTAAGCCTCAACTCTTTCTGAGCTTTAGTATTCCTGATCCCATCCTTACAGATTTGGGCTATTTCTTGATAATCTGCTTTTGTTATGTGCCCTTCTTTACAATTTTTTTTAGATTTGTCCTTTTTTATTTCTTAGTTTATCAGAGTTCTTTGCAAGCACAATTGCATCATTAGCTGCCTTCCAGTTTTCTTTTTGTTCGCCGTTGTTTGTTTTTGGGCCTTAATTATGTCGCTGTTTATAATTATGCAACTCTCCTGAACTTTTTTTCCCCCTTCAGAATTTCCATCCATGCAGTACTTCCTACTTTTCCCCTTAGCTTAGTTAGGTCAGCTCTTTTGAAATCTAGAACATTAATCTGGCTACCTTCCGTTCTCTCTGTCTGCAGTATGGGAAATTCAAGGATCGCATGATTGCTCTCTCCCAAAGTTCATACTTCCACTTTTTCAATCTGTTAATATCTTTCTTCCCTGTTAGTAAGTATGAAATACCATATAACTGATCTTCTGCTTCCTTTATTCATCATTTAGACAATGAACTTGTCTGCAAGGCATAGCAAGGACCTGTTGGATTTCCCACTTGTCATAAGATTTGATTCGCGGTTGATATTGGAATAGTTGAAATCTCCCATTGGTGATTTCAGTGTTGCGTTTCCTCGACATTTCAGTCATCTGATTTGTGAAGATTTCATCTATATCATTGGCTTGTTGGGTAGCCTGCAGTACACTCACAACAACCTCTTTATTGTTTGTTTTCTCCTTAATATTCATCTAGATGCTTTTGACAGAGTTTTCATCCTTGATGTCATTAATTTTACAGAGACGTCCCCTTTCTATTTGTTAGGAAAAAAACAACCAAATTATAACCTTGCAGTGCTACATTGCAGTCTTGAGTTCAATCTCATGTGTTTATCATGCTGGGCTCTACCTCTTGGCCTCTTTCAATCTTAAATCCATGCAGTTTCTCCTCATTCTCTGAGGATGTATCCTCTGCAGAGGCCATAATAGGTAAGAATTGATGCCTCTTTGTGAACACAACTGTGAAAGCAACTCTATATTACATTGTGATTCCACAACCATCTATGGGGGGTGGGGGGTTAAAAATCAATGTGCCATCTTGATTTTTTTTGACTGAGCCTGCCCTGCGGGATACTGAGCATGCTTGCTTGGGGCTAAGTTACACTTACTTACAAATGGAAAGCTAGACTATGATTTCATGAACTAGGTGTCTAGATAGAAGAGTTGAATTTTAAGCATTTGCACTCTAATTTTCTGCTTTAAGCATCACACTAAGCCACGTTTTGCTTAAGAGTGGTTTGTTGAAAAAGCTATGATTGGCTAGTTTCACATAACATATTCAGCCAAAATTAGACATACAAACACACAATATGGATTAACATAACAGTCATTTAGGAATTTAATGTCTACTATAGCATGCAAGAGTTTCTAGTCTCACTTGACGTTGAGCAATGCGTCTACAGCATTTTACTTTCATAGGAATTAGCAGTTCATTTAAGGTGCAAGAAAGCAGAGAGATGATTTTGGAAATATCTGTCCAACTTGTGGCTCCTCCTGGAGGATTCAAAATCTGCAAAATGGCAGGCATAATATTATAATCTAACCCTACTTCCTTGGTACAAGCATTAATCTCTCTCTCTCTCTCTCTCTCTCTCTCTCTCTCTCTCTCTCTCTCTCTCTCTCTCCCCCTCTCCCTCTCCCTCTCCCTCTCCCCCTCTCTCCCTCTCTCTCAGAGAGAGAGAGAGATTAATGCTTGTACCAAGGAAGTAGGGTTAGATTTTAATATTATGAGAGAGAGAGAGAGAGAGAGAGAGGGAGGGAGGGAGGGAGAGAGGGGGGAGGGAGAGAGAGGGAGAGGGAGAGGGAGAGGGAGAGGGAGGGAGGGAATAGATATTGGTACACAATATTGCTCTCACAGTCTTGCTCTCATTGTGCATGTCCCTGCATCCATCATTGGGTTTTAGATCTGCTTCCTTTCCTGAAACCAGGCTCTGACAATGAATAGGGTTAGGGTTAGTGTAGGTTTCAGTTTCATGTGGATATTTTGATCAATTGCAGTGTTCTTCAAAGCAGACAACTTTTAAGATGTGTGGACTTTAATTCTTAGAATTCTGGGAGTTGAGGTCCACACATCTTAACGTTGCTCAGTTTGAAAAACACTGTTCTATTGCATAACATTCTCATTAATCTCCAACCTGGATAATGACTGCCAATAAGGTTGAGGTCAAAATGGGATCACTATAAAACAGGAGGGACGTCCCTGTGTTTCCAAGCAAACTCAGATTTATTGAAATACAAAAACTTAAAAGAATTAAATCTATATGGCACCCCTTTCCTAATAAATCCTCAATACATATTGAGTCCAGTTAATCTACGAATTTATTCTTTTACCAGTTAACCCAGAATGAATTTTCCAAGTCATATTATCTAAATTATTTTAATGAATGGGATTTTCCAGAGCCAATTAATATGATGTACTCAGTTAAGATGTTTTGGCTACTTACGAAAATTTATTCTGCACATGCTTGGAGGCTGTTTTCATATGCACTAGCACTAATGATGTTTCACTACTGAAGCTTAATGCAAATTACACCTTACCATGCTGTGTGAACACAGCTGTTGTGTTGTTGCCAATTGCGTAGTCTATGAAAGTTTTTTTTTAAAAAGAAAATCTGAGTCTCAAATTTCCCATTTATTTTCCTACAGGATTATTTTTACTTATTTTTACTTATGCTTTAGACATTGAAGCTGTTCAATAGTTTGTTGGTTTGGGATGAATATTCTGAAAATATTTAGAAATTGCACCTATTATATACCGGTAAGTAATAGAAAATTTACTGTGTCTAGGAACTTTATTAGTATTGTGTAAAGGAGCACTTTGGATAAGTAAACCCTTGAAATCTTTAAAGCACTTTTAGTCTCTGTCTACAAGGATGTCTTTAGGTCAGCATGATTTCAGTTACAGCTTTAAAAGGCAAAACTTAGCAAATTCCAAATCATATTTTTCCTGTACTGTGAATTTTAAGGGTTTAAATATCCTGTTTTTGTGGCCAGTAAGCATCACTCACAGACAGCTGTAATACAATCAATACAACAACATTTATAAAAATTTCAGATGTTTTTTTGTATTGGAAGATCGTTTGATATCTGGGGAGAACCAACAAGAGAGTTAGTAAATACAGTGTCAAAAACAATGCGCCTTTAAGTAGTAGATTTAATTAGCTTGAACACATTAAAACTGCAGGTAAATTATATATGTTTTCTTTCTTCAGTAAGTTGCATTCTTCCATAATAGTGCAGTTTAACCCCTCAGGAACTTTGTTAGTTTGTGCTGCCTTGCTTTGCAGATGTAAAAAAAAGGGGCAGAAATGATACAGAACCCAAAATTGCGTAATTTGGAACCTTTCAAACATGCTAAGTTACTAAACTCATCAGCCTATTCAGCTAAATGCCTTGGGGGCAGCAGACTGATTAAAGCAGCAGTGTAATGCATGCTCTGCTGTTTTTCTTACAAGCATCGCATGTACACCCAAAGGGGCAGAACTTGCAATTTGCTGCTGGTGTCATTCTGTCCAAACGTGCAAGATCCTGTGGTTGCTATTGTGCTAGGAATAGTGGGATTAAAATTCTAAATTATGCAGATTGTTTGAAAGATATTTTTTTTTTTAAAGAAAGCCAAATTGTTCTAGTGGTTAAGGCACCAGGCTAGAAACCAGGAGGCTGTGAGTTCTTCTCCCACCTGAGTCATGAAAGCCGGATGGGTGATATTATGTAGTGGGCTTCAGTAGGCAAGAAGCAGACCAGCATAGATGGAACAACATTTATTGACTAAACTGGAACTGAGGAACAGCAGGCAATGCCTGTAATTTATACTGTGGGCCCACAGGGCCTTAACCAATCATAATACTTGAAAAAGCCCGCCCAAATATGAATGTTCAAAGTTTCCCTCCAAAACAGTTGGAGTTAAGAGTTAGGGTCATCTAAAGGTTAGTTTCACTTTAGCAGGGCTTAACACAACTATATATATTCAATATATAACAGGTGATTTGGCCAGTCACTCTCAGCCCACAATGGCAGGCTTGAGTGGCAAGCTGGTCAGTCAGCTCCTGTCAGTAACTAATGGATTAACACTTGGTTGATTCCTCCACCCCTCCACCCCAAAAAAGCAGATTGTGCACTTGTGGGAAAATAGTAGGAAGAAAATAAATAAAATAATGAAAGGTTATTTTTAATGTACCACTAGTGATAGATGTGGAAAAGATGATACAGTAATACAGGAAGTCTTCGATTTATAACAGTTCGTTTAGTGACTGTTCAAAGTTACAACGGCACTGAAAAATTGTGACTTATAACCATTTTTCATAGTTACAACCTTTGCAGCATCCCCATGATCATGTGATCAAAAGTCAGATGCTTGGAAACTGAGTCATATTTATGACCGTTGCAATGTCCCAGGGTCATGTGATCACCTTTTGCGAGCTTCTGACAAGCAAAGTCAATGGATAAACCAGATTCACTTAACAACCGTGTTACTATCTTAACAACTTCAATGATTCACTTAACAACTGTGGCAAGAAAAGTCGTAAAATGGGGCAAAACTTGCTTAACAAAAGTCTCACTTAACATAAATTTTGGGCTCAATTGTGGTCGTAAGTTGAGGCCTACCTGTAGTTTACAAACTTTGAACTTCTACATATATACACTGAAAGGTTTACCAGTGTTTTAGTCATACAGTGCAATTAATTTGGGATATTTTGTTTATGAGAAAATAAAATCCCATCTGTAACTGGTTAGGGCAACCTTGATCAACTTGTTCTCCAGATGTGGCAGAGTCCTATTATCCTCATACCACTATCTGTTTTGTTGTTCTTGATGTGCATTACATATTAAGAGCAGCAGGTTGGGAAAATTATGCTATAGAAAGGCAAGGATCATTTGAACAGATGTTTTAATACTTTATGGGTACTGAACTGGGAAAGATAGTCCTTAATTGACACAGGACTGAGATATAATCTGATAAGCCCTTTTTTCTTTTTCTGTAATATAAACTTTAGGAAAATGAATTTAATGGAAATTATATAGCAGAGCTAAAATTGTGGTTTTGTAATCTGACACATTGCTCTGTTTTCAAAGTGAGTTAAAGTAGATTTTACTAATATATAGTTCTCTGAGTCCCTATATCATTGTGTTATATTCATTATCATGGCAGTTTTTAAATTCTTTTTTGTGCTGCTGTGCAAATGTTTTATACAGAGAAGCTTGACTGGTTGATGCCTTTTTTGAGGTTTGGAAGTGGTATTTTGGGTTGACTGTTTGTTTTCTCTGCCCGGTCATTTATAAAGTATAATTTTCACCTTGCTTCAAGTCCAAACAAGCACTAGAAGTTTAAGAAGCAGATTTGCAAAATGTATGTTTTATTGGGATTGTCAAAGCACCCAACATGTAGTTAGTGTTCATAATAAACAGCATTTCCAGCATCGTGGGCTCAGACACGGTGGAGCTGTTTTAAAAGGCTGATTAATATTTTGTTTTGATTTAGTGAAGAAAAGATAGGGGTAAATGAGCCGAGGTGGCGCAGTGGTTAGAGTGCAGCACTGCAGGCTACTTCAGCTGACTGCTAGCTGCAGTTCGGCGGTTCAAATCTCACCGGCTCAAGGTTGACTCAGCCTTCCATCCTTCTGAGGTGGGTAAAATGAGGACCCAGGTTGTTGGGGGCAATATGCTGACTCTGTGAACCGCTTAGAGAGGGCTGTAAAGCACTATGAAGCGGTATATAAATCTAAGTGCTATTGCTAATCCATCCTTATGTTCCTCAAGCATTTAGGAATCTCTTCTAGGAGAGAAATTAAGTTGCTTACAATGTTAAATAGAATTGCACTGGCTACCAGAAACTGTAGTTAAGAAACCCTTCTGTCTTTTTATTGTTTGTATTATAGCTACACAGATAGTTGACAGTGGTAAAAAGAAAAATATTCATTTCTGGACTATGATTCTTTTTTTAAAAGAAGGTACTCTCCTTTAAGGTCTCTTTAGACTGGTATTCTTTTGTCTTGAGTATACTCACATTGCATTAATTGGTATACTTTATTTAATATCCATCTGTCTGTATTTTACATATATCTTGACAGAGAATACTAATAGTAGCTGTTGCCCATGAAGTTAACACGACTAAAAAGGTTCAGTTTTTAGCTGGGTTTGTGGTATCTTTGACTCATTGACACAGTTGTTATGTTGGGTTTTGACCTTCAAAGGGTTTTCATTCACTATATTTCCCAAAGACCAAATAGGTAGTAATCATCCCCACATCTTCCTTTAGACCAACGTTTAGCAATATAAAAAGCAATGTGGTATTTTCTGTTCTCCTGTTTGAATGTAAGTTTCGTATTTTTTCCAGTGCTTTTGCACAGCATTTGCCATATTATGTTTTGTAATTGCAGCTTCGGACTGTGGTGGATTGTGTATCATTCTTTGATGATTGAATTGCATGTGACAAATGCAGCAATTCTAGTTCCAGCCAATTGTTTTGAAATGAATGACTTTTGTTCTATTGGATTGTAATATTTGTGAATTCAGCAAATACAAAAAGGGTAAGAGTTTTAGTTTTCTAGTTTGTGATGGACTTGATTCAATTCACCTCACATATTTTTAGACGGTACAGTTTAAGGAGATGTCATACTGATCCAGTCATATTGGATAACTTCTGTTTAATCTCCAATCTTTCATTTGGAAGAAGACTTTGAAAAAGGCAATGGGTTTCCAGGTACAGAGAACCCTATTAGAATGTACTGTATTTGGTGCTGTTGGGCCTTTCAGAAGCATTTGATATTATCAAACATGATATGCTGATGAATTGATTGTGGGGGTTGAGAGTAGGAGGCACAATTCTGCAATATTAGTCAGAGGGTGGAGGGAAGAGCAGTTGGCTTGGCTCCATCAATGTGGGGTACCTCAGGGCTCAGTTCTCTCCCACATTCTCTTTTATATCTCCTTGAAACTGCTGGAAGAGATTATTTGTTGGTTTTGGAATTAGGTATTGTCAGGAGACTGATGACACATAACTATATATCACCACTGCAGGAAGGGCTAGGCATTCTCCAGTGTCCTGAGGCTGCAAGTAGCTTGTTGGGTCAAACAAACAAACTCAGATAAAATCCTTAAAGATGGAGCTACTGTGTGTAGGCAAACAATATCATTTGATCTTGATCCCTAAATTGACTCTGGGTAGACTTGCACTTTCCTTAATGAGTATACCAGTGACTTGAGAGTCCTTCTGGACTTGCAACTACTGTTCAAGCAACAGGTAGAAACCTTGGCCCTGAGGGCCTTCGCCCAACTTTGGCTGGTGTGCCAATTGTGGGCACACCAGCCAAATGTGTGAATCAGAATGTCCTTGCAACAGTGACTCACACCGTCACCTCGAAGTAGGACTCTGCAGTACAATTTACATGGGGTGACTCCTGAAGCCAGCTCACAATCTTCAGCGAGTCTAAAATACAGTGACTCAACTGCTGACTAAAAGAGTAGTTTGGCATTTTGCAAAGCTATGGAAACCATTCTATTTTGACTGGCTTTGAGTACACCAAGTTGCTTGCATAGGGTTTATGTTTATTTGTGGTTTATTTTCTTTGTAAACCATCCTGAGTCATGAGCAGTTAGGGACCATAGGAATTTTGTCATTAAGTAAATACATAAAACCCATTGTTCTGTGAATGGTGTTATGACAACAAAGTTTTGTTACCTGACTTGAAATTGAGTGCCCCATTACAAAATAATTTACATAGATAGACATTGCTTTAAAGTTGTAATGAACAATGCCAGATATCAGTATTTTTTAAAAAAGAGATTGGCAATTCTTTCGCAGCTTCATTTCAGCCTAGTGAAACATACAATTTTAGCAGGCTTAATGATCTTTCATGTATATTTGTTTTTCAATTCAGAAGTTATGGTTTTCCTGTTTATGTGTCAAGCTAGGTTCTTTCTTAGCTTGCTGATCCTGGATGCTAATTCATACTGTGCTAATAGTCCGACTTCTATATGATGCCATTCCAATGCAGTTGGCAGTGATCTGTTCTTCCATTTATGCATCTTTTTCTTGCATGTGCAGCTGAAACTCATGTGGCCAAGCTAAAACCTTAGGTTTCTTTGAAAATTAATATTTTAACTTTAAATCATAAGATATATTATTTGGAAAGAAAAGGTGCATCTTTCCAGAAACAGCCATTAACACTTGAAATCGAAAGGTATTGTGAAGTTACTCTGTCTTTTCCTCCATACATATTTTTCCTGGTATTAAAAAAAAGTTACAAACAGTAGTAAGGAAACCTGGGAGTTTATAAAAGGAAAATGTTATCAGAACCCAATAATAATCACAATAGAGCCGAGGTGGCGCAGTGGTTAGAGTGCAGCACTGCAGGCTACTTCAGCTGACTGCTAGCTGCAGTTCGGCGGTTCAAATCTCACCGGCTCAAGGTTGACTCAGCCTTCCATCCTTCCGAGGTGGGTAAAATGAGGACCCAGATTGTTGGGGGCAATATGCTAACTCTGTAAACCGCTTAGAGAGGGCTGTAAAGCACTATGAAGCGATATATAAGTCTAAGTGCTAATAAGGCAGGATGATTGAAAAACCTCACCTAGAAGCACTTCTTGGGAAGGCAAAAGGTAATGAAATTGGCAAGGATGGTCAGCCTTGTTGGTTTCGTGTGACATTGGAGGGAACTGTGGTTAATAATATTGACCAAAGAAGCACTTCTACACATAGAGCAAAGTTGAATATGTAGAACAATCATATCCAAATGTGTACAGCTCTGTGGGGAAGAAATAGTAGGGTGATGGAGATTATAAGGATAGACTTTGATTTAGAACCACAATTGGGACCGGAACTTGCATTGCTAAACCAATCTCATCTGATTTTACAACCTTTTTTGAAGTGGTTGTTAAGTGACTCATGCAATCATTAAGCAATTCCAGCTTTCCCCATTGATTTTCTTTCCCAGAGCTGGCTGGGAAAGTCACAAATGGCAATCATGCAACTCCACAACACTGCAACTGTCGTAAATTCATGCTGGTTTCCAAACACTTGAATTTTGATCAAATGACACCAGGGCAACACTGCAACAGTTGTAAGTGCAAGGACTTGTTGTAAATCACTTTTTTTCCAGCAGCATCGTAACTTTCAACAGTCACTAAAGAAATGGTCGTAAATTGAGGACTACCTGTAAGATGGTTCAACAGAGTTTAGTTGTCTCCTAGCATGGGAAACATGGGAAACATTACATGGGAAATGTAATTGGAAATGTAATATCTAATATGATTGTGCCCAGCTGGGTGGTACCATTTAGCTGTTCTAATTTATCCTGTGTAAATTTTGATTACATTCATGACAATTTATTTGCACATTTTAATCCAGGAAGTACAGTATATCCAAAAATTGCATTTTGGTGTACACGCTTTTATAAGAACTGAGAATCAGATTGGTTCATAATACCTTTCAAGCCAAGGGAAGTTTTCCAACACCCCTAGAGATCAGGAATGAGGCTGCACTCAAAATCCTTCTACTGTATTAATTATTAACACGCTGCCTTTTATCAAGCAAGGTTACGTTTTTGATCTCTTTTCTCATATTTGTTGACAGCTTCTTCCTATTTATGCTATTGCTGCATTTTGGCAGTATTTTTCTAAAACTACAAGTCCCATTGATGTTTGAGGCATTGGTGAAGCAGGGATTTGCAACCAATCTTTTTCTTCCTTTTTTTAAATTGCCGCTCCTTTATGACCTCTGTTACCTCTGTTTCACCCTGTTAAATCTGTGCTGTTAACCATTAGAACAAACTCTGTTGTTTTCTCCTGTTTAAAGAGAACTCTCTAAATTCTCAAAGTAGCCATCAAAATACCACATGTCAAAATACTGCATGCAACCGTTCCAGTTAAATGTTTGATAGGACCTTTTCAGACTTGTGGACACTTGTGAGTTGGAAGAGAGGTTAGTGCAGAAAGATTATAGGTTGGGTTCATAAATGTTCTGATTTGAACCCTTTATCTTTATTCTCTGGGTTAGGTGTGAATTAAGCAGATCCAAAGCTGGCTGCAGAAAAACACTGGGAGAAATATTTCCTCTCCAACCATGAGGCAAAGTGCTGTCGGTTTAGCACCTGAAGTATATTTCTACATGCTTTTCCAAGACCACCAAAATAATATCTTCTTCAACTTTTTGCTCTTTTCATGCAATGAACCAGATAGGGAGTAAAAGTGTGTGTGTGTGTGTGTGTGTTGGGGGGAGGGGATTTAGGGTTGGGGTTGGGGGGGAGAATAAACCCTTCATTGCTGAAAGACCCATCTATCTTCCACACTTCTTCTTATGCCTGTGCTCTCCTCCACTCCACTTGAAAGGGCAAAATGCCTTTGGCAGGAAATCTACTTTTGCCCATTGGTCTGCCAAATTGTTCCGTTTCTTTTAAATCTTTGCCTCTTTCTGAGTTCTCCTCTTCAAAGTTAAATTGGTCTTGGCCAGTTCCTGTCTACTTAGTGTGTGTTTGAGGTCATGGGAACTTTGTTCTTGTTGGTGTAGATAAATCTGTGTAGAGGGATATTTTTTTATGGGTGATGTGCACAAAACGTTTAAAAATTACTTGGAAGCAGCAATATTTCTACAAGTTCATCTTGATGTATATAGCACAGGGCAGGCATTCTATCAGTTTGCAAGTCTTACATATTCAGCTGCTTCTGTCTTTCTGTCTAGGCATAAAAGTGACATGTTTGAGAATTCATGTAGGAGAAAAGTTCAAAGACAAGTGCTTAAAAGAAGGTGTGTTTGTATGGATGGGAGGAGGAGGAAGAGGACAGGACCAAAAACCAGGCTAGGAAGTATGGTAGTGTGAAGCCTCGAGAAGAAGATGAAAATCTTTGGTTTGAATGACATATGCAAGATAGGCATACTGAAGTGTTGGTGTGGAACATAAAGCAAACATTGAGGAGAAAGATGGAGATATTTTAGTTCTTGTAATGGAATTTTAATTGAGGGGGGGAATGAAATCTGGAAACATTGTGTCAACAGAGAAACTGTATATGCACTATTATTTGTATATTAATAATATATTAATACTAGCATGTTAATGATAATATATTATTATATTATCAAGCAAGGTTTCCTGCTTGAGCAGGGGGTCGGACTAGAAGATCTCCAAAGTCCTTTCCAACTCTGCTATTCTGTTACTCTGTTATATGCATGGTAACTGGGTAACAGAGCATTCTGTATAAGGATTAGGTTGTCCTATAGAAAGCTGGGGAAATAGGAAAAAAGAGAAATTACAATGGGTTGCAGGGTACCTGAAGAGAGAAAGGAATTGGCATATTCAGTGTGCAAGAAAAGAATTGCTGCACTAGCTGGGTTGAACCTCCCAGTATGTCTACAGTAATTTTGCATTATGTTTTCCAGGTATTTAAAATTGTTAGTAACATAAAATGTCACACCTGCCTATTTTAATTAGTGAGGCAGGGCAGGAGAATTACTGTTTCAAATAGGTTATGTATTTAATTTTGGATACATGCTCACCTACATTTTCCGTTTGTTTGCAAAAATAAAAAAACCACATTTAAGTGGTGTTCTTTTTCCACCAGTTTTCTGCCTGTAGGTAATTGTATTTAGCCTCAGAGAAAAATACATATGGAGAGGGAGAAAAACACCATTGCTCAAAATGGAGAAAAATAAACCCACAGCAAAAAAATTACAAAGCAAAACGTAAAGGATTGGAGCAGTTACTGAGTTGTCAGATATGAAAAAATGTACATTGTGCATGAATTCATTTTGTCCCTACTGCATATCTAAATTATTTCCTACAAAATACTAGATGGTATGCATTAAGGATGTTGTATATGCTTTGAAAATGATCTGGAAGCATGCTTGCTGTGCCCTTTTTATTTTTCTGGTTTTCAGCTGAGCCTGAAGAAAGACATAGCTGATTTAATGAATAGACTAATTAAAGGGGTTCATTAAAGAAGCCCTGTCTTTTCAGGCTCAGACATTAGCCTCATAACTGACATGACTGTTTCAAAAAGAGACTGAACTCATGCTTCCTCATAAAGTAAAGCCCCCCTTTCAATAATTTCTAAAGAATGCAGAGCTCATATATATGAATTTGGGAACAATATGTCACACACTTATACCCATATATTTGAATTAACTTTGAACTTTGTGCTAGAATGGTATTATTTTTGTGAGTCTTCTACTAAGGAATAAAGAAAAGCCACTTCAGTGAAAGGATAATGATCATATGTGACTATATAATATTTTCACATTCATAAGAATAGAATGTTTGACAAGTATCTTGATCCATGCCTCATTATACTGAGATGTCTACTCATGGAGCTGGATATAAAATGTATGCAATCTAATCTCAATACCAGCTTTGTAGTGTCAATCTAAAACTTATCCAAATAATTGGGACTGCATTCTTCTAGAGATGTGCAAAATTTGTTGATCTTGGAGAATTTACTTCGGGAAACTACTTAAATAACCCTGTAATGGCATTGTCTGGGAGGGAATGAAATATTCCAGGTAACTTTGGTTTTTGGAGTGGTAATTCTAGCACATCCCTGATTTGTTCATTTGTTATATATATAAGTAGCTGTAGGTAGAGGAAATCCAATTGGGAGAAATGCTCAAATCTTTTTCCCCATCCTGTTTTTCCCTTCTCCTAGCTATTAATAGGCACATTAGGAAAGAAAGTAATAAACAAATAAAATATGACATCTGTAAACAACAAGTGTACATATACACATCCTCTCTGTACCTTGCTCTGGTATGCTGATATAAATTTTCAAAAGCTGTTGGGCTATCTGATTTTCTTTTTGCCATACAATGGATTGGATGAAAGGTATAAGGATTAGAATGATAAGTTTTCATGGCCCAAGTATTTCTCTGAATTAATGAAATTAGTCTAAAGGTGTAGATGAAATGCCATGCACTTTGCAACTTGCCCTCCCGTGCATACTAAAACTCTTTTTGTGAATCATTTTCAAAGCATGCTCAGCTACCCCAAAAGTGCAGTTCTGGAATTTCCAAGAGTACATTTGACATAATTAGCAAGCCATTGACCCAGAGGTATTCCTGAATGGTTTGGCTTTGTCTTAACTGTGCACTTAGACTATTGCAGGGAATGTAGTATCTTGGATGATTGTTTAATTACTTTGTGTACTTGAAATGAAACATTCAACTCCACCCACATCTTACCTGTGGAAACTGCCACACCAGAATTTCTCATCGTCCCTTACTACTAGACAAAACCTATTGCATGCTTCCTTATCTTCAGACGGTTCAGTTGTGGTTTGATCATGTAAACAGATTACAGTGAGTTAGAGCAACTGGGCTTGTTACATTACAGCACATTAATCATGTAAACAAGCTCCTTAGATAGATGGAAAGACTGACAAATAGGACTAACTCAGCAGGTAATGGGGATGTTTATTTCAAGCCAACTCCTTGATGTCTAGAACTCTTAAAGACTCTTTAGAAGCATTCACTGTGTAGATTATTCAGAAGTTGAAGTGGATTTCAGTGACCACTGGCTGCCACTCAGCCCGTTGATCTGCCTGACTGAATGGACAAAAGCACTCTGAGAAGCACACTTTCCCCATCCCCTAATTCTTGCTGCCTTTGAGATTGGTGCCCTCTCTTTTTCTCTTGATTGGGTGTTTGTTGGTGATGGGCAATAGCTGTGAGGTAGTTTCTAGGTAAGGAAGGAAACTCTCAAAGGAATTTGACTTCTCAGGGAACTAGTGGACTTTTTTTGTGGGAAGGGGAGGTGGGATTGTATTTGATAGAGAATTCTCTCTGGGATAGAAAGACAGAGCATGAACTCAGTGAATGAATAAATGATCTGATTAAGACCAGTCAATAGGTTCTCAAATTCAAGAAAGCTCTTCCTCTTAGAGGGAAAAATGGCAGCCATCTTATTAGAAAGATTGAAAGAGAAAAATTGAAAATTGAAACAAATTCTACTGAAAGAATTGATGATTGCAAACCTGCCGAAACCAAGTACAGTAAAACAGTACCTAGAGCCAACCAGAAAGACGTGGAAGTCCTCACAAGACCAGGTTTCATATCCTGAGAAACAGAACCAGGGTATTCTGTCTTCAGGACCATTGAACATAAAACAAAGCTGTGCAAAAAAGGAACTCTGAAGGAATGCATTGCTGATTCCATGCCTGATCCCTGCAACAGGTTTACATTCTTTCTTTTAGACAATTTGTTCTTCTGAACTAGATCCTCATCTTTCCTTGTGGGTTTATGAAGATAAGCTCAGGCTTGAAATTTTGGGCTTAGACAACTTAGAACTACGCTGCCTTCAGTCTGACCTAAGCGTAGTACATAAAATTATCTGCTACAATGTCCTACCTGTCAATGACTACTTTAGCTTCAACCGCAACAATACACGAGCACACAATAGATACAAACTTAAGGTAAACCGCTCCAAACTTGATTGCAGAAAATACAACTTCAGCAACAGAGTGGTCAATGCCTGGAATGCACTACCTGACTCTGTGGTTTCTTCCCCAAACCCCCACAACTTTAACCTTAGACTGTCTACTGTTGACCTCACCCCATTCCTAAGAGGTCTGTAAGGGGCGTGCATAAGTGCACCATCGTGCCTACCGTCCCTGTCCTATTTGTATCCATTTCATGTATTCATAAACATGTTTATACTTATATCTGTTATACATGCTTGACAAAATAAATACATAAACAAACAAACAAACAAACAAACAAGCCAGTTTTAGCTTTTAATTATCCAAGTCTCATAAATCAGGAAAAGAATGAGAAAAATTATAATTTTCGTTTGTGCACTCATTCCCTTAATATTGTTTTGATGTTTTAATTACCTTTCTCCAATCCTTGCTATCTTCATAATATATATATTACAACAGAGCAGGCATTTATACTAAGTGCTTGCAGATTTCTTTTCATATTGGCAACTTACTACATTGAGGGAGGGAAATGGGGGTAGGGTTAGACAGAAGCTTGGGGTTTTTTTCTTCCTATCCACTATTCTTCACTAATGTCACATCACATATTTAGGGTACACTTATCACTGGTTTTATCTCTAGCAGTGAGTAGTTTTGCTCAAATATTTTGCAAAGAGCATGATGGTTTTGTAGAAAGGAGAGTTTTTCCTTCATAAAATATATTATACACACAATTGGGGGTAGTGGAAGCAGGCTTCCTTAACATAATTTTGCTGATATCTTGGTGATTTGTCATGTGGGCAAATTCAGTTTAAAGTGAGCCAAGCCACACCTGTTAAGATTCAATCTGTTGAACACCTCTGGAAAAAATATTCATAGATTATTAATGAAGAATCTAAGTTAAGAGCATCCAGGAAGTTTATCAAAATACTGTAAATGATGGACTAAATGTGGCTATAATTTTGCTGTTCCAATTTTAGGACAGTTTCCCTTTTGTTAATTATCCAAATTTTAGATTACGTGTTCCATTTTTTAAAAATATATTTATTTCTGATTGTAATGAAATTGTGATCTGCTATTTTGTGAGGTTATCACCAACAGGACTGAGAGACTAAGGCTAATGTCTATGGTGTGCTTTGATCGGTTACATCTGTAGTGCTTCTGGAAAACCTATCTTTGTTCAAGAATGTTTATGTCTCTTTTGAGCTGCAGAGGACTTTCCTCTGAATTCCACTGTCTTTTTTCACAGTGGCCAACTAACTGTCCAAGGAAACCCACTAGTCACCTTCCAAGCTAATAGCCATTGATCCTCCCATATATTGGGATAGAATCTCCTTTATGTTTGTATATTATAACATTTATAGACTATTCTGTGTCACTTTCATCACTCCCTGTTTGTTGACCAAATTGAAAAGATATGGGTGCTTCCCACACATACTGCAGTTATATGGGGTTAGCAATTTCCATGTCATTGTGAATTTAAAGGAAAGAATCCTGAGATAGATGTAACAGATGAAACTACCCAAAACATTTGGTTCAGTATCCTTCCTTTCTAGGCCAGGTTGGGCTGCTTGCAGTTCTTGGTTTCTTGGCTTAATTTCATGCAGCCATCAGTTTAATTTCAAAATCCTTGCAAGCATTCTATTTTATACTTCTGGCAAGATTAATTTGTCCTTTCCTAGACAAAGAAGAGAGAAAGGAAGGAAGCACACAAAAAGAAAGCTAAATTTTCAGATTTTATAAATCTGGAATATTTACAACTTCAGTGGTGTTAGTCTTGTGACATTGGGTTATTTCTTGGCATTTGGTTTTAAAGGTCTGCTTTTAAGGCTATGCTTCCTTAAGAGATTAGAGGAATGTGGGCCAAAAGGTTTTCCTCCTACATTATAGAATATGCTGCCCACAGGTGTGCACTTGGTTCATTCAATCTTGGCATTCAGGAAGACACTGAAAATCTTTTTTTGTTAAATACCACATCTGGTTGGTGGCTTTTGGACAGCCATGATGGATTTAGGTATGGGTCCTGATTGCAATTGTAACCTTTTTTTTTTTTTAAATAGTACATTTGGAAGGAATGAAGGCACCAGGGAGTGCCTGGTGCCCTGAATGGGTGATATATATATTTTTTGTAAGTAAACAATTTTCAAGTTTGGTGTGAAGGTCTGCAAGAGATAAACCATATCGGGTTTCACATGATTCAGAACGCCGATACTGCAAGATCATCTTTCTGGATGGAAGGAGAAGCAAGAGTATTGCCAAACTTCACACTACGTTGGCTGAAGCTCTTGACTCTCAAGATGCTAATTCAGGAACTGGCCTATTCAGCAGAAGGCACACACACACACACACACACACACACACACACACACACACACACACGTGACATGGCTAGATTAGTTTCTTTACCACAGACAAAAGTGAAGCTATGTGCACCCAGAAGACCTGGCGATTGCAGTACACAGTAATTTAACGCCGATGCTCCTTGATTCCTTAATCCTGCCTTTCTGAATTAACGTACCTTGGCTGATCTCTTGTCCCCGAGAGACATTTGTTCTGTGTTGACATAAACATTTCCTCTAGCCTGGGAATTGGTGCATCCTACCTTCATTCAGCTCCATGCCTTCCAAATATGGTTACTCAGTTCTTAGGTTTTTTTCCCCTCAGTTCTTAGTTTTTTCCTAATCCTATCCATTCTTGAATATCGGTGCCTTTTAATGGTCTACCGTGCAGAGATCATGAATTAGAATGGCCATAAGGTGGTTTTTGTTTTTTTTCCTGTAGAGAGGAATATCTCATTTAAAATGCTTTGGGCTTCTGTATCTGCTTTAAGATCTTCTCAACTTATAAGTATTCTTTTATTTCCTTGCCTTTCCTGTCCTCCACACTCCCTATATTGAATCTTCTAAACTTTCATTTAGAGAGAGAGAGAAAGAAAAAAGAAACTTTTGTTTACTTTGTGAGAAAAACAAAAATGAGCCCATATCAACATCTACTTGTAGAGTAAAGATGCTCGTGTTAATAAGGGAGATTTAAAAATCTCTGGGTTGGCACTCACACAATGGCAAATTGGTGGAGGAATATTATTCTATTCATCTGGTGCACAAAAGCTCTCTAAGTGCAAGCATATTAAAGAAATCCAGCATGGTGCTTTCTTTCTGACAGGGACACAGAGGAAGCCACATTAGCTGCAGTGTTGTCTTTTTATACACCACTGTCTCCTCTCTGCCTGATCTGCAGAATAAGCATTTCCTTCTTTGTCAGAGAGAAGAAACATTCCAGATTTTTTTTTTACCTCCCAATTCTGTCTTCCTCTCTTTCTTTCTTTCTCTCTCTCTCTCTCAAAAAAACACTTCTCTCCTTGAGCACTGTGGGAGAACCTTCCCCTCTGCAGGGGATTGTGGGAACCGTTCTGGCCTCACTTATCACCACTGACAAATCAATGGCAGGCTTCAGAAAGCTGGGCCCCAGGATTCCAGCTCAGCCCAGTCTGGGAGCAGTGGGAGGCTTCCCTGGTGCATAAAGGCCCCTTGCCGCTCTGACTTGTTGCCTTAAATCTAATAGAGGAACCCTTTTCACTCTTTTTAAAAGCAACCCTCCCTCCTAGTTCAATTTGTCTTGAGGAGGGTGGTGGGGTTTTTTTTGAGGGGTGGGGAGGAAGAAGGCACTAAGGAGGGAGAATGGGAATTGTGTGTGCAGGGGGGACTAGGTTGGTAATGGTTTTTCTGTTTCCTTTTCACAATGGTCTGGCCAATGCATGCAGAGCTTGGTTCACAAAGCTTTCCTGAAGGAGCTGGAATCCCGCAGGGTTCCTCACAGAGCATGTTTGCTGTGTATATTCCCATCTACAATGCACCGAGACGTAGCAACAATCTCTACTTTGGGCAAATATTTCTACAGCTTTTTCCTAATAGCTCTTTGTGGGGAGCAGGATAGTGATGGTAATTGGAAAAGAAGTGTGTGTGTGTGTGTGTGTGTGTGTGTGTGTGTGTGTGTGTGTGTAAAGAAGGCAGTGCACATGAGTTGGAAAAAGGAGTCTGTCACTTCCCTTCTTAATTTGGGTTTGGGCGCCGTTTCATCTCTGCCGTGCTTTACTTCTATGTGGGAAGAAGTCAGGGTAGAAACTCTATCCCTAATTTCAGAATTTATAACTTAAGAGATTTCACGCAAGCCTAGAGGGATGCTAAGTTAGCATGCTTAATGGCTTTCTGAACTACATACTGGTAGTATCCGTGCAGGTGTCCCTGGATGCAAAAGGTTGACACTAGTGGACGCAGGGACTCAAGTCTTTATTTCTTTCTGCCAGGCTCTGTAAAGCTGCAGATTTCTGAAAGTCATAGCTATTGAGCCAAGTACAAAATGAGATAAAGAATGGTCCCGTCTCCATGAACCATTGAACTGAATCATCTAGAAGAGAGTTAATACATCGCATAAACTCCAAAACCCAGCTGGTTGACTTGCTCAATTAAACCTGGAATGGATAGCTTTAGCCCCACACATCCTGTTAATTACCTGTGTATCATGCAAGCTACTTAACCTTTTATTGGTGAGGTTAACTGTTCTTTCCAACCCCTGTGATCAAACTGAGTTGAAGTCTCTCTGCAGCCATTTTAGTATGGCCACATTGAGGTATAAAAAGAGAGACTGGGGCTACGAGAAAGAATACCTTCCCACTCTGTTCAAGGTGGCACTTGATTATGCCACCATGAATTTATATTTCTTTTCCCACTGGAGGGAAAGGGGATGGAAAATGAGACTTTTGACCATTTTTCACTCTTACGACCATTGCAACATCCACATGGTCATGTAATCAAGATTCAGATGTTTGGCAGCTGTCTCATATTTATGATGGTCGCAGTGTCCCGGAGTCATGCGATCACCTTTTGCGACCTTATGACAAGCAAAGTGAATGGGGAAGCTAGATTCACTTAACAACCATGTTACTAAATTAACAACTGCAGTGATTCATTTAACAACTGTGGCAAGAAAGGTCGTAAAATGGGGCAAAATTCACGCTTAGCAACAGACATTTTGGGCTCAATTATGGTCGTAAGTCGAGGACTACCTGTAATTTGCTGGAGCCAAAAACTGGCCCAAAATGAATCGATCCAACTTTCTACTTAATATAAACCTTTTGGTATTAATTGGACTTAGTTAATTATGTCTATTGATATTCATCTAAGCAGAACTAATTCTGAATCTGCCTTGGTAATATTTCATTACAATTTTTCTCCAGGAGCTCAAAGCGCTATGTGAAGTTCTCCACTCCATGTTATTTTGATAGTTATTTTTAAAAGTGACAGATGGAAGCTAGTTCTAAGTCACCTGGCAATTTTAATAGCTGATTGGGGGGGGATCACATTTTGTGCAGTGCCAAGCCTTTCTGTCTGTTCAAAACCAGTCTAAGTCATGACAATATTAAGTGGGTTTGGGTCAGTCACTCTCTCTCAGCCCACCCTATCCCACGTGAATATTGTGAGGATAAAATTGAGAGGTTCTGTAACCTACCTTTTGGTACTGAGGAAAGGCAGGATAGAAACCTATTGTATAAATATAAATATCACCATGTGTTTTGAACCTTGGCCTTCTTTTGACTGCACTTCCGTCCTATTCTTTTGGCTTGACTACTGATTGCTGTTATTTGATTCCTGAGCAGAACTTCTATCTGTCCAAAGATATTAGTGTTGGTCGTACTTCTGATCTTGGTTTAATAGATTATTTTCTTTGCTTTCATTCTGACTCTCCTCTGACAAGTGTTTTGTAATAAGGAAGAGAAAGAGAAGGAAGAGCTGCAGCAGAGACAACAATCAGATAAAAGAAATTTAAGTCCAAACAGAAATGTAATTTGAAAAAAAGTTTCAGACTTGACCCTTCCTAATTCTCTTGAAGATAAAGGTGGGGGGAGAAGTACATTCAGATTGCAAGATTCTATTGCAAGATTCTGTTACTGTAGCCTTATAATAAAAGTGGCATTGGACCTAGTCTGGTCTGCCTCAAAGGGTCAACATGTTTCTTCAAAAATATGTGTGTTTATGCACATGCACACACAGCCTTTTTGGTCTTGGATCTTTCAGGTTCAGGAAAAAAAGCAGAGGCTTGGATTCAATCCACCAATAGATTTTGCACTGCAGTAATTAATATAGGGCCTACGTGCTTTTTTTTATTTTATTAGAGTCCTTTCTAGTCTGTACTGCAAAAAGCGAGGGCAATAAAGGAACCAGAATGAGTTTAACCAAGTCTGCATTGTGGTAAAAATCAGGATGAAAGCAGCCCCACTGTGTCAGGCTCATGCTACTTTTGGAGCTTTTTAAGCTTTGTTTGCTAGATCCTAATCTTAAGAAGAGAGAACAAGGTCTCACATTGACTTACTTTTAATATATTGTTGTATTAAAATTGTGAACATGCACTTCAACTTCAAGCTTCATCACTGGAGACTTTTAAGAAGAGACTGGACAGCCACATGTCTGGAATGGTATAGGGTAGTGATGGTGAACCTTTTTTCCCTTGGGTGCCGAAAGCGCACGCGCGCTATTGCACGCACACCTGTGCCCACATCCATAATTCAATGCCCCCCACGTGCCCCACCCCCCTGCTGACCCCCTGTGCTGCCCCGCCCCCTGCACATGCGCGCACAGCCCCCCCGCTCCCCTGTTTCCTGACTTCTGGTGGGCCCCGTAGGCCCGTTTTTCGCCCTCCCCAGGCTCCAGAGGCTTCCCTGGAGCCTGGGGAAGGCGAAACCGGCCTCCCCCTCCCCCCCGAGGCCCTCTGGAGGCCAGAAATGCCCTCCCAGAGCCTCCACTTGAGCCCTTTACTTACCTCAAAACGGGCTGCGTGGAGACTGCTGGGAGGGGGGCATGTG